>JAPEIX020079244.1:0-17721 GCA_026122405.2 Zoanthus sansibaricus | reverse complement strand
GAAAATGATCTCGGAGAGATCGAAACGTCGTCAAAAAATTTTATCGCTAGTTTTTATCTTAAAATGTGTTTCGAAGATACTTTACTAAAACCAGAAAATTGCAACGAAACAAGCTTCATATTTACAAGTAAAAAAAGCTCTTCTTCGTTACTGCCATTTCTCGTTTGACTCGAATTACGCAATGGTATTTCAAGACAATTTTCTTCGTCTGGACAGCGTACATTTTCGATTGAGATTTGTTTTGCATTGCTTATACAAGAAAAATGAAATTCGATCGCAATTACTTTTGCACTTCTGAACATACCCGATGTTAATTCATAACGATCGAAAACATTGTCACTAACAATTTTTTTTCTTGAAACATTTAGTGATTTACTCCAATCTTAGTACTCTGTAACGTACAAATATATATTTAAACATGGGACTAGATTTAACAGGAACAAAAACCAACAATATTAAGAGTGAAAAGTGTTATGTTTATTTGTCGTAAGTAAACAGTTGGTTGAAAAGTGATGCGAAAGATCAGCTGATTTGATGTCGTGAGCAAATATCGAACAGATAAGAACATCTCTAAATTGATACTTTCTAAAACTGATTGAGTGACAATGGAAACATATTTTCTATTTTGCTTTATAAATGCTTAAGTTAATACTGCCCACTACTAGTAGTAGTACTAAATCCTTTACAAGCCTAGTGGCCAATGGAGCCGGCGCTTATCTGCAGTTTCTGTAGTGTTAAGGGGATAAGAGTCTTTGATTCCCCCTGGATGGAACACTAATCCATCACAGGTTAGCTCTCAGCAAACGCTGGTACTCATTTACTAACCCCGGAAGGATGCTAAGCTGAGTTGGCTTAGAAAGAAAGAAGGCTGCACAATTAAAAAGTCAAACCTCAGCAGAGCCTGGATCTAACTGGGAACCTGGTGGTTGGAACGCCAAGTTTGAACTACCACTACCAAATACGTCAACCACGCCCGCCTAAATTTGATTACTGGTTGAGTGGCAACACGAACAAATTTTCTCTGTTGCTTTACAATTGCCTCAAAGTCAAATTGAATTTCTGAAAAAAGATAAATTTTGCCTGCGATAATAAAAAGAAAATGGGAAGAGCGTGGGCCGCTGACATACAATCACACCCCATCAGTTCTGTTTTGGGCGTGTTGATATGTATTGAGCCGAATTCAATTCTCATCATCTGCCTGTTGTAGAGTCTTAAAAGTAGATATTTCTAAGTCTTCTTCTTCCTCTCACTTGCAGATTTCATTGGAGAACCTCTCGAGTGATGGATTCTTGATCTTTTTAAGTGCGTGTTCAATCCATGTTCATTTTTGCTTTTTAATTGCATAGGAGGAGGGTGCTGATTAATTTAGTCTTTGCAAAAAGTGGCTTGGACACCTAATTGATCAGCTTTTCTCAATTTTGTTAAAGGACTGGGTTTTCTTGTGAGAGGCCATTGTTGTTCTTCGCTGTTTTGCTCATTAACTTTCTACTTTTTAATATTTCTGTAAAGATTTCTTTCTACGCGATGGGAAAAGACATCTCTTCGAATTATATTATAGCATCTAGAAAGTCACACAAGGAGCGTGATTCAGTTTCTGATTATATATCACAACTCTATTCGAGAGGACCTAGGCTTAACCAAGCCTTGACCCAAGTTAATATATTTTTCTAAAATATTTAAAATGTCCCTGGCATTCTACATTTTTTTAGCTTGTTCAAGGTAGTTCTGGATTTCCGTAGCTTCACTTTTATGTCTTCCTAATGTTCAAACTTGCGAGATAGGTAAGGTTAGAAACATTCTTAAGATCACAATCTTTTAGTTTGACAGGCTTGATACTGTTAGTGTTGGTTAGCACGTCGTTGGTCTTCTCCCTAGCTCCTAAGATGTTGTTTTCCCTTGCATCTGGCTTTATTTACAGAAAAAAGCAATGGCGTCAGAAAAATCAAGATCATCGAGGTGGATGTCATTCCTCTTACCAAAGGTTACTTTTTCATCACCCAATTTATTGTATCTCCACCGTGTAGCAGTAGGCAGGTCATTCCTTAGAAGATGCTTTGATTACTTTGATGTCTGGGATTATATAATGTTTCGGGAATTTACACAGTGACTATCTACCACACTGTCAAACGCGTTCTTGAAGTTAATAAAATATGGTTTCTAATGAAAACTTCCATTTTAGAGACTGTTCATTAATGTTACGCGTACGAAGCAGGCCCGTATGCAGCAATTTTGCTGTGGGGTGCGAACAAAAAGTTTTGGGACCAACCCCCTAGACATAACGTCATTTTATCACATTTTCACATTTTGAGGACAAATTAAATTTTATCCTAGTTTATTATTGAGATTATTTCACAGGTAAATAAATAAAATGCTTCTAAATATGCTTTGATGATCATTTTTCATCATAAAGTTTATTTTTATGTTTATTACTTTTATAATCGAGTAGACTTTGTGGACCTTTACGGTCTTTAGAACGGCCTTTAGGGGGGTGCGTCTGCACCCCGCGCACTCCCCATCCCTCCCCCTGCATACGGGCCCGCGAAGTCTAGGAAGTTGGTCAGGGCACGATTGGACTGAATCCAGCGTGTTTGTCACGCAAATATTCATTCTCAAATGCTTTTTTCCTTCTAGCAAATTACAATAAAGCACTTTCCCTGAAAAGAAAGAAAAAAAGCATTAGTTCTTGCATTAGCAGAGACTCTCTTTCATGGAAATCTCACTATGAATCTCCTCTTCCAATCATCAGGAATAATTTCATCATTCCAAGTATGAAGAAACAAAGGATACTTCTGCTGGACCTCCTGCATCGGCATATCTCCTCTTTCGTATTTGGATGGTGGAGTGATAGGATGTATAAGGCATAGGATGTTCGAGGGATAGAATGGTTGAGGAATAAGATTGTAGTAGATTGAATGGTGGAGTGATAGGATGTATAAAGGATAGGATGTTCGAGGATAGAATGTTTGAGGAATGGGATTGTCGTAGTTGGATGGTGGAGTGATAGGATGTATAAGGGATAGGATGTTCGAGGATAGAATGGTTGAGGAATGGGATTGTCGTAGATTGGATGGTGGAGTGATAGGATGTATAAGGGATAGGCTGTTCGAGGGATAGAATGGTTGAGGAATAAGATTGTCGTAGATTGAATGGTGGAGTGATAGGATGTATAAGGCATAGGATGTTCGAGGGATAGATTGGTTGAGGAATAGGATTTTAGTAGTTGGATGGTGGAGTGATAGGATGTATAAGGCATAGGATGTTCAAGGATAGAATGGTTGAGGAATAGGATTTTAGTAGTTGGATGGTGGAGTGATAGGATGTATAAGGCATAGGATGTTCAAGGATAAAATGATTGAGGAATAAGATTGTCGTAGTTGGATGGTGGAGAGATAGGATGTATAAGGGATAGGATGTTCGAGGGATAGAATGGTTGAGGAATAAGATTTTAGTGGATTGGATGGTGGAGGGATAGGATAGACAAGGGATAGGTTGTACAAGGAGTAGAACGGTCGCAGGGTAGGTCAAGCTTCCATTCTGCTGAAGTATTTTTGATTACATTTCGTTTTCCCTCCATTGTGATCTGGTCTTCCACTCTAAAATTTGGTTGGACTGGCCTGAACTTGAAGATATTTTATCTTATACTTCTATCTCACCTTTTCTGTTGTCGTTCTTTTGACGCTTGATTTGTTTTGTTTGCTAACTATTTCTGAGGGAACATCATCTGCTTGTTTTACCCTCACATCAACCAACGAATCTTTTCGAGGTGGAACCTAGACAGCATACTTAGAATTTTACTCCTAATTTATGCTTAATTAAATTAAGAATAAAAATTTCATTTTTAAAATTTCGTACTCAATTCAATTCTTTGTTCAGTATGTTCCAAATCTTTATTTCTTGTAAGTGGTATGTTTTTTTACCCTAAGCTAAAATTAAATAAGGGTATGTATCCCTGACCGACATTAAAATGGTTAAAACTGCATTTTTAACATTTATCTCGTCCCTAACAAGGACTTAAAGTAACCTTGGCTGACCAACAATATTAATCTGGTATAAAGGTTTGCTCAACTTGTGTCTACATCTGCAGATGCCCGAATTTGATAATTCTCTGTATATAGATCACGCGAAGCAGTGCCGGTTTTGATTAATAAATCTCCTAAGAGTGGCCTGCGCCGCTTGTTGGCATTGATCCTGAAACCGGAAACCGTCTGCACCTAGGCCACCTAAGAGCCGCCATCTTGAATTGTAATATGGTAGCGTTGCAGTGCCAGACCCCCACTCGTCCACTGCTATTATTTCTATCAAGAGTAGAGACTGGCACTGCAACGCAAACACGTCACATGGCGGCTTGCAGGAAATTCAATGATCAAAACAAATCTGTTGGCGTGAACAATATGCCTCTTTTTAAACACTAATTTATTTATTTATTTATTTATTTATTTATTTATTTATTTATTTATTCCACTTCACACAATTATCAAATTTGAGCTGCTGATGTTGACTTAACTTAAGACAAAAAAAACTCTTATTTGATATTGATATTGTTGAACAGCCGAGGCTTCCTTAAAACATTAAAAATGCAAAACCAACACGACATAGTAACATCTGTAAAATCGCAATATTTCAGCTAGCCATTACCAGCTTTCTTCAGGTGTACAAATGAATGAATGTTATGTACACATAATGTTTCATAAAAAATTCGACGTTTTGTAGTATAAAACGTTTTACAATGATCTTTAAAGGGGGAGTCTGGATCCGAATAAGCAAAACCAAGCAAAATGTGTGGTTCCAGAAAATATCCATACCCCCCATCCAGGGAAGGTTACTGAAAATTCTAGGAGGGGGACGGGGGAAAGGGTGGGCGTCTAGAGGTGAAAATGTCTAAGAGTTGTGGGATGTGAGAAGAGTAATATATTTCCAGAGGGTCCAAAAACATTGTTTGAGGGAAACCTACCAATATCGCGTTTACGATTTGATAAATCAACAAGTCGATTAACTCCAGTATATTTTAGTGTACTCAAATGCAATTTGCACATTTAGTGGACATTTTTGAGCGCATATTTCGGGATAATGTTTCATTTCTTGAGGAGCATGCATAAACATGTACTTAGAACTCTCTTTCAGGTATTACTTTTGGTACTTGGAGGATCGGGCGGTGTATAGTTTTGATGCAACTAACGCCATTTCAGATCGAGGTGTTATTCGTCTAGTTTAATTTGAACAGATATTGTCTTATCTGAACGGGACTGAACTCAATTAAAAATAAAATGCAAGCAGCGTTAATAAACAAAAAACAGTAATAAACTTCGATGGCCAAGTAACATCAGTTTTGGTTTTCGTGGTAAAGAAGCAAAAGGTGCTTGTAAAATGATAAACGTTGACGCTTTGTTTTTTATATTGGGACAGTCTATCATTTTGCTGATATTTTTTTTTGTTTTTGCAATTATCATAAAAAATATACAATGAAATGTGATGCAATAGAAATTAGATAAGTAGTCGGTTTAACTTGTCACTTGCATCTATGCTTCAAAGAGAAACCCTTTCTGATAAAATATGGTGTAGGGGAAAAACTTTTAAAAATTTGGAAATTCCAGGGGGGAGGGGGCACCAAAATATCCCCTGAAACGGAAATTCCAAGGAGGTGGGGGGCTCATAAAAATGCCATTCATGAGGGGTATGGACATTTTCTGGAACTACGCAATTTTGAAAAATAGTCACAGTGTCGCGAAATATGGTTCTGGTAACTTTGTGGATGACAGTTGGAAAATCATGGTTTATTGAAGTACTCCTTTGTTTCTTTTCGTTAAAATTTTTAGATCTTTTTAACAGTGTATGTTCTGTTTCCGATGGCTTTATTTTTTCCGATATAGTGGGAAAACGGTTTGAACTGCTCTGTCTGTTTCGCCATGGCGGACTTCGATACAAAAGCGATTAGCTGAGAAAGTTCTTTTGGAGGAAATGTAACAAAGTTATACACCTTAGAAATAATGTCCATGCAAATAAGAAGAATTTAAGATAAGAGATGCGAGGTCTTTTGCAAGCGACCCGGCATCGCTTTTGTTGCCCTTGGCAATTAAAGGGAACAAAGGTGAGAACAAATCAAATATATTTTGAGTTTTGTGTTTCATATCAACTTAGCGATTGCTTCGGGTCGGTTGGTGGCCTTAACATGCGTTAAATTGTCTTAGTTTACCCAATGTAATACATTTAAGACGACATGATGCGATTAAGGTAACGCACAATAATTTAAAGTAATTTCAGTTATTTAAGATTACCCGTACGTAAGACATTATAAAACAAGGTAGACAATTTAAAACAACGTAACATAATTAAGGCAACGGAAGACGTTTTAAAAAGCATAAGGTGATTAAGGCAAGGCGTTAATGGCAACTTAAAGCAACGTAAAACAGTTTTAAAAACGTAAAGTGATTTCAAAAGACAGTTTAACGCAATACAACCGCTCCGCACGGGATCACCACCTTATCGTGGTAGAATAGTTTGTGTGTTCCAATGACCACTAGTGCTATGTTGGCGGGAGTCTAGTATTACTGATACTCCTAGCAGGGTCACCCATATTAAACAAGTCAAAAGGTGGGAGCAGACGAAAAGTGGTCTCTTGGTCGTCCAGGTTGGTGTTTGGGTGTGGGGCCAACTCCTCCACTCGTGAAAACTAGCTTGTTACGTAAACTACAACAGCGACGACAAGTAAAGCACAAACAACTACTGACCCAAGGAAAGACTGAAGCCGGGAAATCAGTGACGATATGACCAACTGTGTTGAAAGCTCCATGGGGAATGGAGAGTTGCTGGGGATAGTATATTCGGGCCACGGAGAAGCAAAAAAAAATAAAATAAGAAATAAATAATATTATTTATACTCGGATTTTGGAGTAGCTGAGAAGCTAATTTCTCCGAGTTTGACACACACACAACACAATTAAAAACCCCAACTGAAAGGAGGCAAACCAGTTGGCTATTTACAAAGCGTGTTGAATATGACTCAGAGATCACCCAAGACAAATCCAGGCAGTGATCAGAGTGAGATTTGAACCGGGAACATCTGTATGCAAATCTAGCACCCTGACCACTGAGACACGCTACCTCCTCTGTACATAACAGATTGGAACTGGTTTAGCCTGTTTGACCATGCTGTTGGATTGTATTGTTTTGTAGTTTTGCCGTTTAAAATTCGATTGTTGTTTTGATCAATGAAAAGACACTGCAACTAAAATGTTAGACAGGCAGGGTTATTGGGTAGCCTTCAATTGGACTCGCAGAGTGTCCGCCAGGATTCCTTTTGCACTAAGCCGCTGATTGCATCCAAGTGGAACACGTTCACGTCATTCTTTAATGTTCAGTTTAATTTACTGCAAAAATTGTTTAAATTTATGGTTAATGAATACCCAGGTTTAAAGTGTTTGTATAATTTGTGATTTTTTTTTGTGGGTATCAAAGGTTCTTGCCCTTCTAATGGTGATGACAAAAGAAAAACTCAATTACGATGCTTCTTCATGCCCTCCCTTCCCCTTTCCTATTATTTATAGGAGTATGATTATTTTTGTATCTTATGTTATCAGCTGCTTCAGTGTGATTTTATGGGATTATTTGCCATGGCACTGAGGGTGTGTTTCTTGCTGTTTGAGTCCCTCAGGGGTCACATGAAGTTCCAGATGGAGGTACGTTAAGTGGAAGGTGTACGGTTATAAACAGGTTTTTTGCAGAGTTATCCAAAGCTAAGCCGAACCATATAATTTTTTAACCTTACACTTTAGTAGTTGATAAAGTCAGTATTTATGAAAGTCATTGAAATCTCCTCGACGGTCTAATGGAGGCAATTAGACAAATTTTAAAGTTTTATATCATAGTTAAAAGAGTTTACTCCGACGTAGTGTACATTCTGAAACGACATTTCAAACTCGTTTCATTACGGCGTAAAACTCAAATTGTTTTTATTTTTTTAAACGGTACGGCAATCAAAAAAATGTTTCACTACAATGTAAAACTGATAAATAATTAATCAAATTGACTCTAGTTGAGGCGTTTCCTGTAGAAAATTAACAATTGTGTCAGTTATACTGCCTTTAAATTATCTTACCGGAATGAAGCTAGATACTCTGTATACCTGTGCAGCTTAGCTATCAGTGAAGTTGTTGTAGTTGAGAAAGTTTCCTATTGTACGTTCTCTGCCAAAGACTTTAGGTTGGAATGTTTAACCAAGAAGGAAGTTTTGTTTATTTGTAAAGTTTTGTTTATTGTGGTTAGTTCTAATTCCTTCTTCAGTATTTTGACCTTTGAGAAATTCTGTCATTTTGTTTCTGTCATCCTGATTCATGGGACATTCTGAAAGGACTGGGGATAGCTGTAAATGACGTCAGTACCAATCAAACGTAACAGAAAACTCTGCCTATTATCTTTTTGTCTTTTTAAATTGGCTGAAATCAACGAAATCTTAAGTTATTTTATTTTAATTTTTTATAAATACTTTATTGCTTTTTTTTAACTTTTTAGATGAATTGAGATTGAAAATGGCGTCATTTGTGGCTACCGCCTTTGTCTTTTAGGGCGGACGTGGTTGGCGCAGTTGTTAAGATCTCTGCTTTCCAACCACAAAGGTCCCAGGTTCGATTCCGGCAGTGTGCCGAGATTCGAATATTTGTGTGACCTTCTATTCTGCCTAAGCCAGCTCAACTTTCCATCCTTCCGGGGTAGGTAAATGAGTACCAGCATCTGCTGGGAGCTAACCTGCGATGGATTAGTGTATCGTCCAGGGGGAGGTAAAGACTCTCATCCGCTTAACACTACAGAAACCGGAGATAAGCGCCAGCTCCATGGGCCACTAGGCTCGTAAAGGATTTAGCTTACTACCTAATGATACAAATTGTCATCATTGACAAGTTCACTGACAGTTGGTATTACAGGGGGCAAATTAGAACAGTTTTTAGGTGACCCAATCAAGACAATTTACCTGGCCCAAAATTATTTTTAGCTGACCAAACAAAAAAGTAACTGGCCCACATCAAATTGAAAAAAAGGCAATGAAAATCAAAACATGAACATAAATGTTAGTGAGCCAATATGTCATTCAGGATTCATACTGTTTTTACAGGCATGTGGAGATTGGCTTTTTTGTCGACACTTTTTTTACACCACAGGTGGCCAAATCAAACATTTCAAAAGGTTTTATCTTTTGTACTACCAGAAATGATTTCTTTTTCAATTGACAGATAGTTTCCAAAATTCACAATAAAGACAATAAAATTTATTTTGCTTAACTGAAGTAAATTGTGTTATTTCTTTTCATTTCAATATGTTATGGGTCAGTTTTTGTCACACATTCTTCATCCAGCTTGTGTTACTACATAAAATATGAAAAGACAATAAACTTTGTTCTCCTGCTGGACTGAGTAACCCACAGAAAAAGGCATTGTATTACCACCATTTTCAAAGACCTAACTTCCAAGATGTTTAACCACATTCATTCCAAAAATCGTGATCTAACACATTTTACAACCTTTTCTGTACATTAGAAAATTGTAGTCAACTGATTTTGGCTTTCACCGTCTGATCCAGACAAATTTTAAGCATCCAAATTGAGCAATCCAAGCCAAATACAATACCCAAGACCAATATTAAATTGTTCAACGGTTTCAATTTTTACATGTGGAGCCTGTCTCATACGTTGATTGGCTCAATTTTTATTATCATGGATCATTGCCAGAAGTCAATATGGATGCTTATATTAAAATGTTTTCAGTTTTTTAAGAAATAATAATTGTATAAAACACACATATATTAAAACTTCATTTTATTTAAATGGCTGAAGCATGGAAACAAACCAGAAGACTGCATGCAGAGTTCTGCCGATGGAGTGAATGAAGAGTGCAGAAAAATTCAATATGCCTTTTTCGAATGTAGAAGATCACTGGTATGTAAATTTTAAAATTCTATAATGTAAATATATAAATGTATTAATTCATAAAAAATATATTTATTTGATTTCTTTTAATATCGAGTCTTTGCCATACTTTTTATCAATTTTTGTTTATTTGATAATAATTAGTTCTTGTCAACACTGTCCTGATAATGCATGCACGTGTACGTGGTAACTTCCAGTCACTTTTATTATCAGGATGGTAAGACCACAAGGATTTGGGGTATTTCTATGGCTCTTGCATCAGCTATGAAATATAGTGATAAACCTTGCTGTTAGTAGCTAAAAACAACTGTATATTACCACTTATAAACTTTTGTAAATGGCATAGCTAATACTGTTCAGGCTAGAGATTAATCAAGAAACAATTATGTAAAACAGGGCATCTGGTAGAGTGCGGAAAAAATAAAAAGTGCAGAAATTTTTGTTAAATAGTGCAACAAAGCCATTTGCCAATAAAATATTGCTTTAAAAAGTTAGTTTAGTGTCCAGGCTCACTACAATTTTATCGTTATTGACTGACTATTTTTCCGTCGTTTTCAAATTTTCCTTTTATTTGGTTGGCTTTTGCAACGACTTTTGGGCTCGGTAATGATAAATATCTATTCTTAATAAATTATGCAATTATTAAACACTAACTTTGTAATTTAATTTATTTTCCACTAAATATTTGTCAAAAGTGTAGAAAAGTGCGGAAAAACGAACAAAGTGCGAAATAGTGCGGATTTTAGCCAATAGTGCGGAATTGCACCATCGCACTTTTTCAGATGCCCTGTATTAAATGATTAGGTCTGCCCACTCTCACACCATTCAAATTCAAAGTTCAAGTTTTGAACGAAGATGGCTGGTAATTCAACTTCTCTCTGAGCAATAAAAATAAAGAAATTTATTTGACTACTAATTAAAAAGAAGTTTATTTTTCTTAGTTTCTTATATAAAATTAATATAGATATAGATATATACTATGAAAAGGTTTTTGGGGTAAATTGCCAAAGTGATCAATGCCTTGGTATCGGAAGAGCTAATAATAATATAGACTATACTGAGTTTAGGACACAGGTTTCATTCGATTCCATTTTAATCAGACAAAGCTGTTTCGTATATTGACCTTCACTCGCTGAAATAATTCAATTAACTAAAAAAAAATTTAAGTAACGGAGAAGTAGGATAAGGTTTAGAGTTTGAGGGTTGTCATGAATGACAACTGAATTGACAACTGAGTGACACAGGCTATTTTATAGTGTAACTTTTTTTAGAACTCAAGCACTTCCTGGAAATTACAAATTTCAATTTAAAAGTGGACTGAATTTTTGTTTTCTGTGTCTTTTCCCGTGATTTTAAGTCAAAACAGTTTGTGGACGTGTTCTGAATCTGTTTGTGCTGAAAGTAGTTTCTTTAAAAAAATAATAAACATGTTCAAATTAACTAGAAATTTCTGGATTTTTGAATTCCGAAGGTGAAAATATATCCTGGCAAGTCTTAAGATTCAGGTTTAATGGTCTAGAGGGTTGATAATTTTTTTTGTCGTTTAATACGTGTACTGTCCTGCTCGTATAGATCGCTAATTATTTTCCTTCAGGTGTAAGTTCCATGGTGACTAATATATAAAAAATCCCAAATCTATTGAGACTGCACGGTAATGATTATCAACGTGCGCTCCCGAGCAGGTGTGGCTTGATTAAGCATGATTTTCCTACTTCAAGAGTTTCCATCAGAGGCATGGGCTACACCTTGACCAAGAACAGGATCAAATTTCTGTTGAAAACGACAAATCTGACCCTAAAAGGTGTGCTGTGAGCTGGCAACTCACGGAGACCCTAAAAAGTCTGCAAGAGACGCGATTCAGGCCCTAAAAGGTCCGTTGAGCACAACTACCCACTACTACCCACTACTACCCAATAGTACCCACTACTACCCACTACTACCCAATAGTACCCACTACTACCCATTACTACCCTTTAAAACCCACTTCTACCCACTATTACCCACTGCTACCCACTACTACCCACTGCTACCCACTGCTACCCACTACTACCCACTACTACCCACTGCTACCCACTGCTACCCACTACTACCCACTGCTACCCAATATTACCCACTACTACCCACTGCTACCCACTCGGCTACCCACTACTACCCACTGCTACCCACTACTACCCACTACTACCCACTGCTACCCACTGATACCCACTGATACCCACTATTACCCACTACTACCCACTTGTGCACTTGGGTGAACATGGTTAGTGTACTCTAGTTGGTAAGGTCATGAGAAAATGAAAATTTATCAAGTAAAGCAAACTTAAGATTAAAATTAAAATTCTCTCAATCTTTTTCAATGAAATGTATGGACTCAAGTTGGGAGAATTTAACAAATACAGCTGGGACGGAAAGGGTTAATATAACGTCTGATCAGTTTCAT
This sequence comes from Zoanthus sansibaricus, assembly GCA_026122405.2. Classification (NCBI taxonomy): domain Eukaryota; kingdom Metazoa; phylum Cnidaria; class Anthozoa; order Zoantharia; family Zoanthidae; genus Zoanthus; species Zoanthus sansibaricus. The sequence goes on along the minus strand of JAPEIX020079244.1, from coordinate 5,371 downwards.
GCTGAATTTAAGTCATTTTCTACCCAATTTTTTTATTTTTTCTTGCAGCTTGACTTTAGAACAAGGTTCAGAGGAAGAAAAGGATACTAAGTGCTAAAAAATGACAAGTGATAAACTTTTAAACTGTATAAAATACAACATGGCTGTTTATCATTTGGCCAGGAATGTAAGATAATAAAAATCAAGATATTAAAGGCTGTGATACAAAATTTGAAGTTTTTTGTAAATAAAGTGGCATTTAAAATTATTAATCGTTATAATTTTTGTATTCATTCCTGCGACGCAGGAGCATCAAAACTAATCTTTTTGTTTTTGCGTTTCCGAGCATGTGCGGTACGATAATATGCGAAATTCACTTAAACTCACTTCACCTCAATCAAGAATTAAACAAGGGTCGAGGACCCGGGGAAGGGGGGGGGTACTCCCTATATTGGTATGATAGGGATGATCGTCGTATTTTTCAGCGGTTAAAAATGGCAATTTGGTATTTTTTAGGGGTTTTCAGAGAAAAATCGAAGTTATTTTAATGAAACGGTATTTTTTAGGGATGCAAAAACAAAACGACGAAGTCATTTTTTCGGTTTCTTCCTGTTTTAGTCTTTTTTAAGTAATCATTTTTTGCTATGAGGTATTTTTTAGGGTATTTTTTCACATTTTCCGACGATCATCCCTATCCTTTTTACCCCAAAGTACCCGGCCCCCTGGGGTGCTTGTTCAAGACAGAGGATTCTGTTCACAGGTCAATTTAACAATTAGACCTCGAAGAGCAATGGACCAACACTGAGAAGGTGCTGCCAGCCTTTACTCTAACATCTGCAAATGGTCAGATTTTCACGTCTTGTCGGCTAAGGATGTTAAACCGTAAGCCCTCGGAGACACGTCTGTGTTTGTGTGTGTGTCTGTCATGTGAATAAAGTCAATATTATTATTATTATTATTATTAAATTATTATTATTACTAACTTACTCTATATCAGCTAATAAGTCTTCGCCGTCTCTACATAAGACTCAAGTGCGAAAAATCTTTAAAGTGCGGAGAATCAGATGTCTAGATCTACGATTGAAAAAGAACAAAAACGACACACGGAGAAAATAATTGCCAGAAATTCGATTGTGTGTGTTGTAGTGTCCTTCGCAACCGTTTGTTTTGAATGTCGTAACGCAATCAAGAACGTTTAAGTCTAACCCCAAACAAGAAGCAAAAACTCGATGTTGGTTGTGGTGTTCGAAAGTTTGATGGCGGTCTTGTAAGGGAGAAAAGACTGGGGAGAGGTTTCTTTCCTTTCCTACAATTTTTCATCCTAATAAGAAGATGGCTAAAAGAGCTATTATATATCCTGTTTAATATTTCGGGCATCAAAACCATAGCCAGTTTATGATCAGAAGGTCGAAAAAGTATATCCAGAATTGCGGAAGGACCGCACCTTTTTTGCCTGATGAAGTCAGCCACCATTCTCGTCCCCAGAGCCCAACGTTTTTGGTAGCCGGTGGAACCTCCGCCGGCTAAAGAAAAACGTTGGGCTCTGGGGACGAGAATGTGAACCACGTGTTCTCAGCTAAAAGGACGTCATGCAAGCAAAATCTACAAATTTTAAAAACGTCAGCAGCAGCTGTGACAATGCCGCAACTTTGTGGAAGAAGATTTTTACTTTTCCTTGGGCTTATTGTTATTTCCCTTTTTTTCTTATTGCTATTAGCACATAAGATAGTGCCATTTCACATGATGAAACGAAGTGAAATAGTAGGGAATACAAACGATGGAGAGAAAATTACAGTTACAAAATTCAATAGAAATCCCAAACAGTCAAAATTGTCACGCGGGGACACCACTTCCAGTTCGACTTCCGTCACATCTCCAACATTTTCAACAATTTCTCCAACTTCATTGAAAAATTTAATAACAGGGCGCCCTGGACCGACCAACGTTCCAATCGTTGTTTGCGGCGACAGAAACAACTTAATTGATGTAAAGGAGATGTTCGCATCAAAAACGCTGCCTCGAGTTGAACTCTTTATCACTATTTTAACTGCTCCACATCAATTTCCCAGAAGAATGGCTATTAGAGACACCTGGCTTTCAACGACCCGAAATTATTCAGTGGCGTACAGGTTTTTCACCGATGGCGAGCAACTTGCACCAGAAGTGAAGGAAAATTTGGACGAAGAGCAGAGGAAATTCAAAGATTTGGAGTTTTTGCCAACCAAAGGTGGGTATTGGTTTTCTCATCGATATCTCCACGCCTTGTTTTGGGCAATTAAACGTTACAGTTTTAACTTTTACTTGCGAATGGACGATGATTATTTTCTTTGTCTCAATAATCTTTACAACGATCTACAATATCGCAAGAAAGAAAAGCTTCTGTATTGGGGCAACATGTGTTGTTGGCCTAACCTGGTTGCCATGGACGAAGGTTTCGTAATTTTAGGGACAGATCTTCTTCAAGAGATCGTCAGAAGGAATAATTCATTGTGTTGTCACCCTATGGGAGGACAGATGATTGCAATGTGGGTGAACCGGCTTGATCACGAAGGGCTTGAAGTAACATATTTTCAAGACAACGAGCGACTAAAACATTACAGAAAGCAGCTTAAAGGCGTTGATTCCAGTTTGTGTAAAAATGTTATTGGAATACACGAGTCTTACCCCAAAGAGATGCATGAATACTGGAATCTAACAAAGGACTCTTGGTTTTCGCTAAAGTCTAATGACTTCATGAAAGTAGAAAGAAAAGAATATAAGGAGTATTGTTCCAGGCCAAAAGGTTGGGATTGGAGGGCACTTAGTGCACACTGGAAGCATGAACCAAAAGCCTGCTGGGCTCCAGGGGTCGACTGGCCGGAACTTCACTCTTTCAAATTCCATAAAGGGAGAGAGTAACTAATGGGAAAAAATGTAATGAATGAACATTGCAATCCCTGCAGTCTGGGATAATTTCTGTACTGGAGCGTACTGGGTCCTGTTGGGTTTTAGTTGCACAAAATTGTGTGCTTGTAATGATACAGCCACTAAATAGGGCACTATAGCCTCGCAGATCAGAGGGACTAAGCCCGTACTAAAATTCTATACAAGAACCCTTTAAAAAATGAGTGAGATTGAATGTTAGCAACTTTGGACAGCTGTTTCAGCCTTATTGGGCCTTGTCAGCACGGCAAAATTTACTGGCTGCGAAAGAGGTGATTGTTCTGGATTAGGCTGTACAAATTTAATCTGTTGTCATTGTAGTCAATGGTAACTTGAAATTACAAAATGGTCTATTGTTGTTTATTATAAACCTACTAACGGTCTAATGCACATCCTGCATTCTGATTGGCTACTCTACTAGAGGTCTATTTGTGATAGCCTACTAGTAGAGAAAAGATGGCAGTTCAAAATGTAATTAGCCCTGCTTTTCTATAATATCAGAGGATTTCATTGATAATTTTATTTGTACATCCTTTTTTGACTGATTAGTAGGTTTATACTAAAACAGTTAGACCTCTTGTCCTCATGGACTACGGGGCTATCTCAAATAGACTTCTAGTATAGTAACCAATCAGAATGCAGGATGCGTGTTAGACTGTTAGTAGGTTTATACTAAAAATCTAGTACTGTAGCTTACGTATGTTAAAAGATATAACAAATGCTCTCAGAACAACAGGGGACAGGGTTACAGGGTTAAATTTTTAACCCATGTTCTTGTTTATAACCTTACAGGGAAGGATTTCAACTGTTATTTTAAGATTAACAATTTTTATCTTTTGAAAACCCAAACAAACAGTACTCTAATAGAATCCTTAATTTTTTCTTAAAGAAGAAATTGTTTCTTGAATTTTTGCTTAACCCAGGGTTAAAGTCAACAAAAACGACACGAGGAATACAACCGCAATATGATGATGGCTAATTGCGAGTACCCTAAGTCACCTTTCTGAAGGTAACAAAGCGCAGATGACTTATACTAACTGAAACCAAGGAACAGGGAATGAACATACCTTTCCCAGGTGTAGGTCACTGCACGCTATTAAAAAATTTGTAAAATGTTATTATAACCCACTTCCTGTCAAGACGCCATTCGTTGTTCCACAGAGTTAGTACTAGAATGGGCATATGACATTTCAACGCCTTCTACATGTCATTATTTTGTAAATATGATTAAAATTAAGTAGCAATCGGTTACAATATTTGACAGCAATGAGCATGTAACAAACAAACAAACGTCTAAAAGTTTTCTCTTAGCAAAATACAGGAAATAGAAATCGTAATATCAAAACAAGTAACTTGATTAAATAGATGTTTCCCCTAATGAAAGAAGCGAGAACCCAAACTCTATGAAGAACATAAAGGACGTACTTTAATTCATCAATGTTGGCTCTGTCTGATGCAACACCTTCTCCAAGATCTTCCTCGACACTGTTAGCACAAACCGAATGACAGAAGTATTAACATATTAGAATAAAAGTTATGAGTGAAATTAAATGGCAGCCGAAGCACGAGGCTGTTCAAGAAAAAACCTACAAAGAGGACACCTAAAAACATGCAATTTAGATATATAAGATTTAGCACAAAGTTAAGAAATTAGATTCTCGGTTGGATAAAATTAGAAATTGCTATTGAAGTTAAAAATTAACTTCTAAGATTATTTAGTTAACATTTTTTATCAATATGATCATCACCAGGCTTGGTTATTTTTTTGTTATGTTTCATTTCACCAAAACGTAATATCATTACAAGAGTAATTACAATAATTGCTGCGAGCCCGGAGTTGGGCTGCCTGTGGTACAAGCCAGCTTTCACTTCGACTTGCTTTTAACGACAGATTTCAGCAGCTTCTGAGCCTTCAGTATAATGACTAGCGGTACACGAAAACGAGCATACGCGTCCTTTGCTTTCGCTGAAGTGGTTTATCAGTTTTTGCGATGAAAACAAGGAAGTGTTTACCAAGCTGATCGTTGTCTTAGCGACGTATCTAAAATAAGAAAATGTGGTTTTATGATTTCTTAGCTCTGTTATGTTCAAACTCAAGTCGTTTGTTAGAAGATCCCATGTACATAAAAAGGCCTTGACGACTAAACCATTCCCGATATAGAGACACTGTCTCTGACTTTCTACCTCTTCAAGTGCAATCATGGCTTGGGATGACAGCTGTTATGATCCAAGCAAGCCCAACCAAAATGCGTACAAAAAAGTTGGAGAATTTACTTACAAATTCACCACAAACGTTTACCAATTTTAAAGTAGTCACTTTATATATTTTCATGACATAATATCTTTTTTATATGTACTGCCTATGGTTTTCACAGTGCGGGATCTCTGTCAAAATTGGGTTTACAGCACGTACTGGGCCTGGGGAGCTTCTGTTGCCTTCATTCCGTCTGCCATAAACCCGTGGATCTAC
>JAPEIX020079194.1:0-10843 GCA_026122405.2 Zoanthus sansibaricus | reverse complement strand
CAGAGAAAATTTTAAAACAAAGGGTCAAGATAGATTGAGATCAAAGCAAAAGCTAGATTATATCAATAAGATTAAGAATGATTATTCGTTTTCTTTCAAAAAATGGTGGAAAAAAATTCTGCAGGCAAGCCAGGAGATGCTAGACTATCAGAAGTAAAGCGAAATACAACTAAAAACTTAATTCCCAGGCTTTGCTCTAAAACGGCGGTTTGATGGATGGAATCTAGTCACTACCGTTCAGTAGCTTGCCCACCGTTGTAAGAATTAAGTTTAGGTGCTGATTACTGGTGGAGCCAATATAGTGCTCTGCAATGAAATGTTCATTGAGACACCAACATTCTCACCACCACGATCAGATCTTACTCTTGTACAGCTTGGAGAAACAGAGTGAGCTCAGAGTCTGAACAGTTGTTAGTGCTAGCATGAAGATAGACAGGAATCCTGGTGTATCGATCTATTCCACCATGAATTATTATCCTCAATCTGAAAATATATAATTACCATAAAAAACTTATAATGAAACTAATTTCATGAGAACAAAAATATTTCTTTCCCTTTTTACGTATGAAGGACTTCCGTCATAGCTACAGAACATTAGGATCTTATACTTTCCCATTTTGTAACATTTAAAAATCTACTAACACTTTTGAGTTCAAATGTCCCTGCCCCCGGGACTAGAAAAAATACGTTTTTGCGTATGTTTTCTTTTAATTCAACGGTTGTAATCTTTTCACTCACAAGACAGTTTTTAATTGTGTATTAAATAATTGAAGTGGAGCTGAGTATTAAACTTTAACATAATATACAGCTCACTGAACAGCAGAACTTTATATGCTGTATAACATGGACCAAAATGCCATTTCAACTAACATTTTTATGTAAACAAAACCACGATGTATATTTGAATAAACGAATAGATGCAATTTAAAATTTCGTTTTTTTTTCAAATGCCCGGCCCTCCCCCTCCCTTTGGTTCAGATTTCCAGCCCCCTGGGCACTTCCTAACATCAAATCCCAGCCCCTGGGAAAAGGCTGCTGTCAAATGCCTGGGTGGGGGTTGCCTGGAAGGGGGAAGGTTGCAGTTTCGAATTGATTAATACATAAAGTTCATGTGCAGAATTCACAGGTGGGCAGTAGGGCAATGTTGAAACAAACTCAGTTTCATATCAGTTAATTTCTTCAGTTCTTTTTCCTACTTCTCTATACTATAAACAGTATATTACTTTATCAACTTATGGTTACCATCTATATGCCATAATGCAAGTGGTCCACTCACACAATACACTGCCCTTGGTGTAATCGACAGCCACCTCATTGCAACAACGTCCGGATCTTCTTTTTGCAGAGATCCTCTAACCCTAAGTTGAGTTACTCTGATACCACGCAGTAACAGCTAAAATTGTACCTGGTGTTTGGAAACTGTGCATGAATTTCTTTGACAATATCATCTAAAGCAGCGTCTGTGATGGCTGTTTGACTTCCCTTGATAGAAATACAATGCTAGCGTAGGCGCCTTTTAATTGTGCTGTGGCTTATGCCAAGAGCATGAGGTGGTCAAATCCCAATCCACAAGATATTGCAGTTAGTTGATGGCGTGACAGCCTCATCCAAAGTTCCTGTAACCTCGATCAAACGAGAAGTGATGATAGCCAGAGAAGGCTGCACCTTCGTGAATACTGGTGTATTTGCAGCTATTCGACGAAAATGTGTTGCAAAATTTACTCCAAACGAAAAATGGCATAGTCTATCAAGTCCTCGCTCGTATCTTGCTCTACACGTCGGGAAAGATCAATTAAAACGGGTTAAATACTTTCCAACAATCGCAAATGCTCTGGCGAAAGTGACTCCGCCATGTTTGCTTTGCTTAACAAACAGATTGATAACAAATGCAAACACTTGGAATGATAGCTCAGTGCAAAGCAAAGAAATTGTTATTAAAAGAAGCACGGGAGGATTCCCAGTTCAAGAATGATATTCCTGAAGCCATAAAGCAATCAATTGAAACTTTTGCCCAGTCAATGAAGCAAATGAATGAATCGATGAAAGAAATGGCGAAAGGCCTAAAAAATACATTCCAGGTTTTGAGATAGGCCATGTGTGGCCAAACTTCCCAACCGGCATCTTTTCCTGGGTAAAAAGATGCTGGATGGGAAACTTGATGATACCCAGTGATGCAATCATTTCAATTTGGTGGAAATGCTGATCCCAGTTTACCTGCTCATGGATATGTACTGCGGACACAATCGCAAGGGTGAAGATACAGTATGTGCCTTCTGTGCCAGGCCTAGCTAACTATTGGAGTGGAGAGACCAATAGTGATGGGTACAGATTTGCAGCCACTATAATAGGAAACAAAACACCTGCTGCGATGCTGATCGACTTAATTTAACATTATATTTTTTATATTTTAATAAACGCAAGCCTACTGTGCACCAAGTTTAAAAAGGGGATATCCCTACTTAATAATAACAACAATAAAAAGCTCTATGGACAGCCCAAGGTTTACATTTTTCCGCTTCCAAAAGGTGATTTTAACAGCTTTTTTTAAAAGCATGCAATGATAACACTGATGCCCAAAGTAAAAATAGCATTCTGCCCTATGGGCTTCCCAGGTAGCTGTCGTGATTTGATTATATTTCGCTCAACTAATTTGTTTGAAAAATTTCAGCAAGAAACAATAATTCTCAACATTGCTCAACATGTTGATGCATCAATGTTTCTCAACTTATTGTTGAGAACTTTACCTTCCATCTTTAATCTGATTAGTAAAGCCTTACACTCATGCAACACTTTCAACTGAACAAAGGTATTTTAACTACCATTTAAGCTGTGCACGAATGGTTATTGAAAATGCATATGGACAGTTTAGGGGCAGCTGGAGGGTACTTTATTGAAAGTTTGAGATGAGCCCAGGGAAAATCAATATAATTTACTGTGATGTTTTATTCTTCATAACATTTGCTTAGAACTTGGGGATACCATCTCTTAAGAAACTAGATTTAACTGTGAGAACCCTGCAACTGGGGAAAGACGGGATAGCGACACAATTAGCCAGCTTTAACAGTAGTTGTGTGAGATTCGTGTAGGACGAGATACAAATCACGAAGGTAATTTAATAAGTAAGAAACTATCCAATAAATGTTGGGAAGAAAAGCAGGGGCACTTATTTTGTAGATCCTTTAAATTGTAGCTGGGTGATTCTTTTTAATTGCATTCACTCTGAAATTACCAAATTATTGATGCACTTCATGGTATAAAACGTCTTAGTTTACAAAAGTGATAGATAGTGAAATAATGAGAAGAAACCGAAGTAGATCTTTTGTTGGGTCAGTTTGTAAAACGTCCTTTGCAATCCCTATCACAGAATCGATGTTTGAATCACTCTTTGGCTTAAGTGCTTTTATTCACTGTTACAAAAAAGGAATTTCCTGTCTTCTTGCTCATTTTTGCAGACTCAGGAGTTTTACTTACATTTATTATTATCGGTTGACGAAATCAAATTAGAGGACCTGGAAGGCTCAGTAGACATTTCAGGCTTAGATGACACCCTTGTTTTAACAAGAGGAAATAAATTATCAAACCACATACCAAATCTTGCAATCTCTGAATTCCTGTTGCTGTTTTTATTGTTGAGCTAGTTTTTTTTTTACAGTCACCCTCACACTTTAGGGACCTCAATACTGCAAGGAAAATCGTTTCCCAATTCTTCTTTAACTTGCCTTTACAATTCACTACTTCGGGTACATGGAGTATTCGTAAATATAAATTTCTTCTTAAAGAACCACTTACAATTTCGTCTTAAAGAACCACTTAAGTGGACGCCATTTTGTTGTAGTTGAAAATTCAAAGAAAAGTAGTCTTTATCAAAATCTAAAAAAAATCGTTACCACCCTGCGTTTTTGTCCAACATTTTTAGTTTTATTACCTTTTATGAAAGTTGCTTTAATTTTTTATTCTTGTATTTCTTTGAAAAAGTTAAATTGGATATTTGGTTTCGTATAGTAATGAGCCACTCTGAAACTAAAAAAGCAGGAAGACTGCCATTACCCGAGCGGCCAAAGCGAAATTGGCCTCCGGAGCTTCGATTCGATCTTTGGAGACAGAGAAAGGAACAATCAGGCTATGAAAAGAACACAGACTCCCGAGTTTGCCGAGTATCTGCTTCATGCAGGCATTAATGGATCGGAACTGTTAGTGATACTAATCGGTAAGTATGGTTTGCTTGATTATTTCCACATCTATCTCTGTTCCTGTTCCTGCGAACAAACCTCATTTGAAGACAAGACTGGCAGTGAAGTTGACAGAGTTGTAAGTGAGCCGCAACATCCTAAAACGAAGAAAAAACATCGTGGATGGAGACAGCAGCCACTGCTAATAACTATAATGTTCCTATCTGTCGAACAAATAGATTTAAACAAGTTTTATAATGTATAATAGTACCAAACTCTACAATTCTTAATTCATGCATAAATAGATACTTTTTTACTTACTATTTTTATATTTTTCTCCAATATCAGATCTCCGAACGATGAACTATGAACAATGAACTATATATATTATATTAGACTCTATAGATTTTAGGAATTTTCATTCATATTTTTATATATTTGTAATATATTGCTTAATTATTGTTCAATTTGTAATTGTCCGTAATCCAGCTCTTTGGCTGCAATGGATTTTATTAAAGCTATCTATTTATCATAAACTAGTAGATTATAACTAAACTAGTAAATTATAACTAAACTAGTAGATTATAACTAAACTAGTAGACAATAACTAAACTAGTAGATAATAACTAAACTAGTAGATAATAACTAAACTAGTAGATAATAACTAAACTAGTAGATTATAACTAAACTAGTAGACAATAAATAAACTGGAAGACAATAACTAAACTAGTGTCGTAAGTTTGTAATTAAAGAATCTGTAGAACAAAACAATGAACAAAATACTACAAACAAACAATAGAGTTTATCCATCACCTTGATCGAATTTCTTTTAAGCCGACATTTTAGCCGTGATATCGCAAGAATTGTGTTGGGGTCCTGGGGCTCACTGTGACATTTTAGTGTTTTAGCTATATAAGGCAACATAAGCAAAGGGTTATTAGTTTTCTTTCTTTTAAAAATAAATTATAATATGCTTCGGAAGTAAAATACAAGGACCATCCTTTGCTCACACAACCAACAAGCTGTGTTTGGTGTCTTAATTTCCCGCCATCAGGAAATGCGTGGAGTTTGTGTCTTGACGTTTTTATTGCAGATTTTCTTTAGCTACACAACATAGGCCCGTATCTCAGGTCATATTTAGTCTCTATACAACTAAAAATATCTCTATTTCTTTATATTGAAAATCAATAAGGCCAAAAATATAACTCTAAATAAACTGCCTTTGACGCACAAAGTATAATAGTTGTGTTTTCATATTGTGGCTGACACAAGTAGCCATTCTTGTAAACTTCTCAGGTTTTTTATAAGGCTATAAAAATAGTCGCAACATAAGTCATAATTTATTCTAATCACAATCAGTAAAATGGGTTTCAAAGATGCTCTAGTTTCGCAAGAGTAATTAGGCTTCCAACTACCATTAACTACACTCTTTTATAAAAACGTGATTTTTAGGACGACAAAAAAAAATTCTTACCAATTAGTGTGCATATTTTAACCAAAAAAGTTTTTAACCTACAAAATTGAGACTAATTGGATATTTCACAATTTGCAGTGTTTGGGCTGAACAGGAAATTTCACTCTCTGTATGCTGAACCGAGAATTTTCTTTAAGATGAACGAGACTTTCCATTTGATTTACACTAAATTGAAGATTTCACTTGACAATCTAAAATTTTAGCTGCCACACTATAAAACGATATTGCACTTACGAATATTAGCTAAGAAGCATTTCTTATTTCCTGTCGTGTACCAAAATTAATTTGTTCACTTTTTCTATTATCTTGATCATAGTTCAGCCTCTGTCAAGTTTTCATCGTGCGTTTCGTATTAAAATCACAATGTTTTCTCGAGCTCATGATCGCAGCTATAGTCTTTTTAATAAACAGTCTGGCTGCCTTCAAGTAACTAATCGAAAAGTTCTTTGTTTCGTTTTGTTCAAACGAATGCTCTCGAGACTTTATAATTATTTCTTTCATATATTCCATCTCCCTTTAATGCGCACCTTAACGCAAATAAAAAAACCATGAAATAATCTGCCTTTGAAAATTCCATTAAAACACATTTGTATCCATTAAAAATTTTGAGACAAGTCTTCGTAAGTGTCTTGATATTGCACTGAAGCAAAACAATAGCAAACTAAAGCAAAGACTTGGTTACCTTTCTTAAATGCTATCCATTCGCGTGGGCTGCAAGTCAGTTTGAATTTTCACTTGCATTAAAGTGATTCATGACGTTTTGATTGATGTTGCACAACAGAAGGCGGGTTATCGGAACAGCCTATAAGGCATTCATTCTACACTGCTGACGGAAAAAGGCAGTTTTTCTTCGCTCGATTTTTTGTAGAAAATGAAGTTTTGCTGCAAGGAAAAGCAAAGAAAAGGATACGATATAAATGTGAGCTTTAAAGTTTATCTGAATCTATACACTAGCAGGTCGAGTTTGTGCCAGCGGGCTGACACTGAGCGTATTATGGTAAAATATGTGAGTTATTTATTATAAGTGTAACAATTTCATTTACGAACATTGGTTGAGCATGTCAAAAGACCTCTTGAGCTAAATAAAAGCTCAGTCTAAGCATAAGTATAAAAAAAATCGATTCGCATTAAACCTATACTGAAATAGAAGAAGAACTGTTAGTAACAGAGACGGACAAGATTTTCACAAAGATTGAATCCGCGTTAATTTTTTAAAGGAAATTGAACATGTCGCAAGGAAACTCGACAATTATGGACCATCAGAAAATGAACATCATAATACCCTTAAGCCTTCTTTCACTTCTTATTGTCGCCACAAACACAGCTGTTTGCGTGTTGGTTTACGCGAAAAAAAGCTTGCGAACATACACCAATGGATTTGTGTGCTCTCTTGCAGTATCAGACATCTTAACTGGAGGATTGATGTTCCCGCTCCATTTGGCCCGGCCATCTTCCCCTCTACTGGACCACATCATTGGAGTAGTACTAGTGGTTGGAGTAGCAAATGTTTCTGCGGTTACCTTTGATCGATTTCTAGCAGTAATGAATCCTTTGAAATATAAGTCTATTATATCCAAGAAATTCCTACCGGTTTTAGTCTCGGTATGGCTTCTACCAGTCTCTCTCACTCTGATACCCTTCGCATGGAAGAAAAAAGAGACATCAGTAGCGCATAAAGCATATATCTTTGTCCTTGAAGCTTTCGGTGTTTTAGTCCCGTATATCTTTGTGTTTATCGCCTATATCAAGATACTTCAGCAGGTCAAAAAATGCGTGAGGAAAATTAAGAAACAGAGTCTCCTTTTCAATGTTGTATTTGCACAAAAAAAGATTTTAGCACGGTCGCAGTCTGAAAGAAAGGTGGCGCGGACCTTTACCCTGGTGGCTATCGTTTTCATCGGCAGCTGGCTTCCTGTGCTATATATAACAACAGTGCATACGTTGGAAAGACCTGCACTCGCTCCACCACTTTTACGAGTTTGCTCTTTATTTACCCTCGCTTTTGGTTCACTCGCTAACCCATTGTTATACTCTTTTATGAAACCTGACTTCAAGGAAGTTATTAAAACACTAAAATGGCGCAAAAGAGGTTTTTCATCGGCTTACCAGTCACCAATAGTTTGGTGTAATAGTGAACGGGCGCCTCGAAAAGATCGAAATTTGCCAATATACGGCAAGTCGCACCCGGGTACACCCTCAGGGACAATAAAATTTCGTTGAGAGAGTGACTTCCTCCGGACCACCTGCTAAGGAACAAATCTTATACTGATTCAAGGTGGGTCATCATGCGATCGTGTTTTTACTGAGTTGAGCTTTCGATTTTCGTTGTGATAACATCTCATTATTCGAAGTTTGATTTGCTGTTCAACTTAATTTGTGTATACGAGTGTTTTCACAGCCTCTAGTATGTATCTAGATAGGAAAAACAAAAACGAAAGACTGAATACAATCAAGGGAAAACCAGCAGATAGAACCAAAGTAAATTGATCATAAACGGATAATACTAACAATGACAAAAAAATAAGAAGTTTAGAATTACTTGTTTATATAAATAATATTTAAACAAAAACCTTATAAGCATTTTAAACTAGCCGAATCTACAAATTCTTATTTAAGTTTCCCAATTTTGATCGCGTTTTCATTTTGTTTTTTTGGCAAAAAATTTAATGTATGAAACACTTTAATTACAGAACTGATAACTGGCTAACTTCCTTCATTTTAAGGACAAAACGCAATTTCTTGTTGTGTTCAATTGCTTGTACACCATAAAGGCTAAGGCTTTTCAACTGTTGAAAGCTATCAAATCTTTATCTTTTTATGCAAATGATGCAATATTGTTAATGATTTGCTTTTTTCCCTTTGAGCAACCGAGCCACTAAAATTAATTTGCCATAATCGAACAAATAGCAAACTGTGTTTTTCGATTTGGTAAATCGACTCTAATCAGTCTAGGTGAAATATTTTTGCCATTGCTAGTCATCAGCAGAAATCATTACCTGGATAAGCTAAGTGATGCTATATGTAATTATTCGGTTTTTGATATCAAGACACTTTTAACATAAGTTAAAGAGTTATATTGCATATCAAGTAAGTGATTGATGACACCGTCATTGATGATTAACAAAATAAACTCTTGCATCTCGCTTGAAATTTTAAAATTACTGAGTTTTCAATTTTAGACATTTAACTCACAAAGTTGATAAGACTTGGAACGAATTTATCTTTCACATATTTGTCAGAAAAACTTGAAACGGCTCGTTAAAATATATTTGAAACTCCAAGAAGAGATTGCTGGTACAAATGTTAATTTAAATTAAAATTTAGAGTAAGATCTTTTTTAGCACTTGAGCACATTTTGATTAAAACTCGATAAAAGTTAGTAATTGTATAGTCATTGCTAGAACAAGAGCCGGAGAGAGAGATGAAACAGAGATATATAAAATTATTTAAACATAACATTCCGGCCAAACGGCCGAATTGCGTTGTTTACATGTGCAAAAGTACAATAAAAGCAACCTCTTTACAAACAATAAATATATGTATAAACTCTTATCTTTAAAATATCCTAGTGCCTGATATGAATAGAACAAAACATTTAATATGTAAAAGTAAGAAATATTCCTTTTACTCAATACCTTAGTGCCAAGTTTTGGCGAGAATTATCCCGCCAGATGAGTCGCGCATACTATATATAATCATAGTCTTGTCAGTAATATTTCATATTTCTGCTTGCCTTAATAAAGCTGAAAAAATCTTTAGGGTCTTAATTCAAAAATGTTGTAGACAAATTGTCTGTCAGACACAGAAACTCGTTGTTGCTTCATTCTGGAGTATGTATTCATAGAGATAAAACGAGCATTTTGTTTCTCGCACAGATTGCCCATCTGTATATTTGTGTAGATGAAATACTGAACGATTTAATTCACCATTTTTAGCCACTTTTTAGTTGTACATTCGAATGAAGAGCGCTACTTACAAAAGACACTTATTGTATTGTTAGCCCGTATATCGATTGCGTTTGTCATATTAACAAGTTTACTCATGCTCTTTGATCAATTACCATTTACAAGAATCTAAAAATGTTCAGTAAACAAGGAGTACTTTTCACGCCTACGCAAACGAATTCTGACGAGTTTCTTTTTCGGTTCTCACCTTTCGAGCTTCTATTAAAATCTAAAACAAAGCCGCAGTTTCTTAAATATGCTTGGCCCTCGAGGTTTAGTTGGAATGAAATGGCATTAAGTGGCCCATCTCAATGTTATAATGTTATAACATTGTTTTTTTCTTTCGTTTTCTTCTTCATTTTTTTCAATTATGTT
The DNA here is from genome assembly GCA_026122405.2 of Zoanthus sansibaricus. Lineage (NCBI taxonomy): Eukaryota > Metazoa > Cnidaria > Anthozoa > Zoantharia > Zoanthidae > Zoanthus > Zoanthus sansibaricus. The sequence continues at coordinate 881 of JAPEIX020079194.1, read as the reverse complement.
CAATATTCGTTTGACGAAGAAAACTGCAGATCACATCTTTTTACCGCTTTGCCGAAACCTACTTTTCAATTACAATGAACACTTTAAATGCTTTGTCTAATAAGGGTGTGCATAATCAAAGTTTGGAAAAAAACTTGTGTAAATTTTGACTGATAAAGGTTTTTATTTTAAGAATTAACTTTATTCCAAGTTTTTAATAATTAACAATTTTACAGTAGCTTAAAAGAGTTTCAAAATCCTGCAGCATTTCTAATTGAATAACAACTAAAATTGTAGACATCTAGCCTAGTACATCTGCATTAAATACGCCATTGTCGACAACAAGACTATATGTAATGTCTTTATGTCATAACTTGTACAAACCATTCTAGAATCTAAAAATTATAATATGCTAATTCACTAATATACATATAAAAACCTCTAAAATTAACAAATATTTACAATTGCTACGCAAACTTATATTGGAAGCCTGTTTAAGAAAGATGACTTTTAGTGTTCAGTATTTAAGTGATGCAGCCAAGATCTCGGATTTCTAAGGTTTAGGGAGCTTTCTTTAAAACGAGGCAAAGGATTAAAAAGAGGATAACCTGGCTGTTTACGGATTCTATCGACAACAGAAAGATCTGATTTCCCCACTACCTCAAAAATTTTCATCAATGTAACATATAATAACTTTTACAACAGTTCAAGTTTTTAAGTTCAGGCGGAGACGTGGCATAGATAGATAGACCATACGTAGACTAGATGGACTACCAGATTATTTTTGGTTTAAGATGGATGTTGAAGATTTCAGAATCAAATTAAAATTTTTCTCGTACTCCTATTGGACGAGACGACATCACGCGCACGTGAACAAGTTTCGCTGTTTCCCAGCAACCACG
>JAPEIX020079173.1:0-10844 GCA_026122405.2 Zoanthus sansibaricus | reverse complement strand
CACACATCTTTCTCTTTGTTAAGACAGAAATAAGAATTTTATAAAAGAAATAAAACATGTTCTCCGTGCCTTCATAGCCTGGTGAAAACCTTGGCAAAGTTTGTGAGAATTCTCAAGAAAGTGAAAAATCTCGACTGCGTCTTACGATTTTACTGATCTGTTCTCGAATTCTCCCAAACGTTGCCTCAATTTTCACCAGGCTATGAAGGCACGGAGAACATGTTTTATAAAAGTTTGAGCAATCTTGAGTTAGACTTGCATTGTTTTATAAAAATAGTTTAATTGTTTTCTATTATAATTTGTTTGAAAACATAAAGAACTGAGCAACGTAGATGAAAAACTAGGATCATATTCATTTCACTTTCTGACTGTCACAATAATTTTTGAATGATTGCCTGCAGATTGGACGATGCTAGTTATGATCTGATCCGTAGAACTTTCTACTTGTGTGCAGTATCCATGATTATGAATTGTCTCACTTAGATCGAGTTTTGATAATTCCACATTATTTTGCCGTGAGCACTGAAGTTCTATTTATATTTTTCAAATAATGATATTAGCTACACCAGCCTTGTGGTGTATTTACTCAAATTTCAATACCAAGAAAATCAAGGTAAACTGTACAAAAATGTTACAGATAGATACTTGCTATCATCTTTCAAGTTCCATTAACAAGCATTAAGTTTTTACTGTTCTTCTTTGTATGGTACATCTTATACATGTATGACTGAACTAGTACAGCTGTAACAACAATCAGTCATGTGCTGAACACAGATATTGTTACTTACTGTAGGCTGATTCACACTTAAGAGTACCGAGAATGTTCATATTATGTTTTTAACAATAGTTCCCTCTGTTCTACATGCCACATGGCATTTCTGAGTTTTCATAAATTAACCATCTACCCTCCCTTGACTTACGCCTTGGTTTTAAGGGAGGGTAGGGTATGTGAGTAGCTTTTTTTTCCCCATGTAACTTTTTATTGGACTATAAGAAGTGCTACTCTGTTTCAATATTTTCATCCTGAGATGAATTTGCCAGGTCACTTTCCATTTCACTGATAAGGCTTCCGGTTGCATCCATCTGCTTTTTCCTGTTAAACCAAAATTATTGTTTTAATTAGAAAGTTCTCAACTTACATCCATTTTCAAGATCCCGAACATGATAACAGAGTACTTACTGTAATTTACTGTCTGTTGAGATCAATTAATTTAGACATAAAACTATGTATGTAGATCTATTTATTTTAGTTTATACACAAGCAACACCAGACTCCAACTTACTTTTCAATTAGCTGGTTTATTTGGTAACAGAAAGCAGCAGTGTCGTTCCTTACAAAACATGTATCATGAAAGAGAAGAAGGGGGTTTGGAATCTACGTAAGAGGCGAGTGCACTTGTAGTAGATCTGGAGAGGTAGTCATTCACAAAAGAGGAAGTATTTTAACGAGGTGAATAGGTAATAGGTAATTAGTTTGTTCAGTTTAACTAACAAATACAGTGTAAAAAAACTACAACAAAAACTGGAACATAAGCAACTGTGAAAAATATATACCTGTGGTCTTCCTGCTCTACCAATCATCTGTAGAATTTGAGTTTCCGAGTACTCATGGAAAGACCCTTTCACATAGCAAAATGTTGATTTGACAATAACAAGATGAGCTGGTAGGTTGACCTGAAAAAGCATCAAAAAGTTTTGCATGTATCAAAATGGTGGTAAGGTTAACAAGTATAAAACAGATCATGAAGAACTTACCCCAACTGCAAGCGTACTGGTTGCGACTTCAAAAAGAAAAACAATAGCCTTGTCAGTGACAATGCATTTATAGCAATAAAGATGGCAAAAGTATGTTAATTGTGATCAATAACGGATTTCTCGTGTAGCTGTATCCTATATGACTTAGAGATCAATCTTATTGTAATTACTTACTGATGCAATAGTTCCTTATTTTCAGTACAATTAAGGTAAAGTGGAGAGATGATGGGGGACAATGATAAGGATAATTATGGTTGACTATGCATTCACAGCTATTGCAATAGTAAATTTCGTGTGTTGAAATGACTCACAGGAGTTCAAAATAACAGAACATTGAGACCACAATGCACGGATTATTTTACTTGTACGTTTTTCTATCATGTATTGGTTCTGAACTTTTGTGGAAAGCCGCCACTATGTATTTATTATTTTTTTTAAACTTTATCAAGCTTAGCTAATAATCTAAATTTAAATGTCAGCTTGCTGTCTATCTTATAGGTCTTATAGTCTATTAAATCATCATTTAATTATTGTTCTGTAACGGTGTGGTCTGCTTAAGTTTCTGTCAAAATACGAAACCGCACCAAAGAATATTGTAAAAGGTTAAATACTTACACAGAACTGGAAGGTCACCCCTCAAGAACATAGACTCAACTGTTTTTCTGTCAGTAGTATCAAGTCCCGCGTGGTGATAACCAACACCAGAAGTAACTATGTCTATAAGGTGAACACACGAGTTTTTTAAAAACATCTCTAGTACTAACTGGTTATAAGACATCTCTTAAAAATTTCAACTACATATTTGTAAAATGTATTTCGTGGGAAACGATTCAAAAGCAAGTAAGTACATAGACTTTTGTAATTATACTTTCAGTTTGACTTTGGCTTAATGCTTATCTCAATTAAACAGTCCCTATACATACTAAGAAACGAATTTCAAGATAAAATAACTTATCACTAAATTAGCTTTGAAGCTATGGAAAAGTGAAAGTATACTGGCCTCTTAACTTTGAGTCATGCAAGGTACGGGCAACCTCTTGTAACCTAGGATTGAGAGTATATGTAACATGAATCTTAACAAAAGCGTAATAGGTATATCGAAAATGTTAATACAGTAATAAACAGCAAGACGTAAATTAGCAAAAATTGATTAGAAAGAAATTGCAACTGCTTGATGTAGCACATATATATAAAACGTCGCAACTTCGGCCAAACCAAACATTTTCAGATCAAATCTGAGATTTTATTTGAAGTGAATGCAATGAAACGAATATCCTATACGTTTAAAAAGTCATGCACTCGGTCGAGTAGCAAGATTACTGAGACTATCGCATATTCTTCTTGTATGAAATTAAGATATCTAAATATAAAAACCTTCGGCGATGCTGGGAATCCATAATAAATCTTGCATCTTTTACCAGTGTTGCAGAGGCTTGTTGTGCACTTTTTCTTGTCGCGCAGAACTGCAGAAGAAATGTAGAAGTGAACACGACACAGAACAAATAACAAGCTAAGATCCTCAAAAGGGTGTAGACTGAAATTCGCTCATGCTTTCTGGAGTGTTGGGCAAATGAGTGTCTGACAGTCCTCCTGGGCGGGATACCAATTCAATTCCCGGCAGGAACCTATTATCATTTCATTGTTTTGTAAGAATGAAAACCTGAGTAAATACGGTCGGGAGAAAGGTCACCCAATTTCCTTCTCTCCGTAAAGCCAGAATTTAAATCCGTGTACATGTTCAAGACAGGAAAAAAGATCAGATCTTAGCAACTGTTACCAGATAACTTACTTAGTAAAGTCTTTATATAACTTATCCTCGCAAGTATTGTGAGCGGTTGAGAGTCTTCGAATCCCCGGCCGCTTTTTTAGGAAATTAGGGTCTCTGTTAATACTGCTTGGGAGCGGTTCGGGAGATATTTTGAGCCCCCAAATGTTTTTAAGACCAATAGGACGGGGAAGGTAGATAAGCTAGGATGCACAATAGAAATAACATTTCAACACTTATTACAAAAAAATCCCACTACCTAGTGTGAAAGGGAGGCCCAAGACCCTCTTGAATTGCTTTGTAAATACCGAACAGGAAAAAGTATTCTTCTGGGACAAAATCATTTCAGTCATTTTCATTGAAAGGAAACCTCGCACAGCTGCATATTAAAACTGTGGACAAGTCACCTTGATGAAGGATTGAAAGACTCAAGCTAAAGCTTCATCACATAACCACTTTATTTAAGTATTACTCCCAGTGCAATTGATAGTGAGTTTGGCTCGTGAACTAGTTCAATCCCCGAATACATCTAAAGAAATGGTTTTCACCGAGCCAGTTTAATAAAACCCGATACCACACATGTTATTATGTTTTGCAAAATATTTTATTGTTAATGAAAAAGTTACAAGTGAGATCAGCACTTGATGTCATGCTTTACAAAAATATATCAAAGGAAGCTCAGAAGGAAGAAAACAGGGAAAAGTGCTTTAGTAATATAGTTTTAAAAAAATTAAGAATCTCTGGCACTAACCACAAGCGTGGGTTTACGATCTGAGTAGGTGTGAATTATTCCACTGAGCTTGTAATTCATTGTCATGTCGAAGCGAAATTCATTCATATTTTTGTGCATAGGATATCCAAGTACAATTTTCCTCAGTTTAACTGGACGATAAGAGTCATCCAAACTACAACATAAAAATAAAAGTAATACAAATGAACAAGATCTATCTGAATCACAAGTATTTCATTTGCATGTTGGGATTATGAAGCATATATGTATATCAACTGAGAATCTAACAAATTTTATATCAGGATTTAAGACTGGCTTCAGTTTTTATATTTGAAGTTAGAAACGTTGAAAAAGAGGACACAGAATAAATACAATTAAATCATATTTTCTTTCTGTTGCAGTTCTAAGCAGTTTTGTCAGAGTACCTGAACCCCATACCTGTAACTTGATGCTGGATTTTCTATCCTTCCCAGCCAGGAAGCAATCTGTACACAATAGAGGTAATGATGAGAATAAAAAGAAGGAAAACTGAAGCAAGACGAAAACAAGGAATGATAATAATCACAATAGAATTTAACATTTGGGATAGACAAACATGCAGAACAAGAACGGAAGAGAACGGGAAAATCTCGGAGAGAACTGGAAAAGATCGCCAGAATCAGAGGACGGTGAAGAGCTACTGTCCGTGACTTATACGCCTCATGGCGCTCAAAGGGTGGATGATGATGGACAAACGTAAATTTTTAAACAAAAGAAGAAAGCAATTTGCTGCTACTGAAAATATTACTTACATCGTCAACGTTAAGGACAGTAGCTGAAATGGCGATAAGGCGCATGCTAGAAGAATTCTTAAATCGTTGGTCGTTGCTCCTGGAAACTGCTGTCTGAACAGTTTTCATTCTGCTGATAACTGCTTCAACAGTAGCTCCACGATCTTCGTCGTTAAGCATGTGAACCTGACGAGGAATATAGCGAGTATGGTTGCCAGTATGATGACCTGTAATTTCTATGACCTCCCGCTATGGGATGTATTGTCTATAGATAAAAAGACTTTCATACGAGCGACTTTAAACCGATGAAGAGGGAGAGTATCATCTTTTCTTAAGCAGAGGCTGAATGTTTTAAATTAGTTTTGAAATTCCATCCTCAAATCCTCCCAAAATGTGTTTCGTGCACACTGTATGTGTATCTATAGGAAGATACGAGCCTCGATAGTTGTTTTACAATTGGTTAGAGTAAAAGAGAAAACTTTTCTTGTAACATTTCATGTAGACTTACTGTAGTTGCAAACATTGTTGCACACTGATTCCATGATTTCTACCGTAAAGTAATAAAATAAAATTTTCAGCCATTCCTCATATAGCCTTGGATGTGCTCGTAGCATGTTATTCAATTTAACATTCTTTGTTTTAAAAAAATGGTTGCTACAAAAAAACGTATTGAAAGTAAGGACTTTTGCCTAATAATGAACTAACTCTGTACAAGACTTTTCGTCAATTTTTAGTGTTTTTGTTGCTTGTGCTAGAACTGTATAAACTATGTAGCTGAGTCAAATTGTATATGTAAAGGTAACTTCTTTGAATTTTATGCAAATTGACAAGTCTTCAAGATTATCTCTAGAAGTTGAAATCGGACATAACCTGTACAAAACATTTCGGATAAAAGGCTACACACGGTGGATTGCTTAAAGCTCGATGAAAGATTGCTGGAATTCGATAAGGCATACAAAGCAATGTACAAGGCAGATTTATCCTTTCTGGCCTCAACTAGAAGATTCTTTTGTGAAAGTATTGAAAAGTATCTTAACTACAATAAAAGTAAACATGCATATAAATACTCTAGTTGTAAAATTCGTGTTTACCTCATCAATGAGAAATAATCTAACTTCCTGAACAAATGATCTATTGTCCCTCCATTTCCTTGTCATGCTGTCCCATTTTTCCTGAATGAAAAGTTTGACTGCAGTCAATGAATTTCTGTCTGCCTTTAAAGTGGATGCGAGTGATACTCTTTTGTACTATTATAAACCCAATTTTAGGTCGAAGAAATTGAGTATATGAGTATAGTGATGAAAATCTAATCGTGGTAAACCAAAGGCTAAAAGACGTCTTAGAAACGAAATAAACGACAATTTTCTATGTTAAAACTTACTGGTGTAGTCATAACAATATGCGTGTCTTGTATCTCAATGTAGTCTTCAAGCTCGCTGTCACCAGTGACCTCTTTACACTTGAGTCCAAGGGGGCTAAATTTTGCATTCCAGTCATCATGCCGCTCGCTACATAGGGCTTTCATTGGTGCCACTTTAAAGTAAAATGCTCCAATTAGTTTTAATAACGAATAACTTTGCTCTGTAGTTGATGTACCATTTTGAAGTATATTTCAATTAATTTTCTATATGCAAAGTTTTTACGGAGATATGCGATACAACAATAAATGAGCGAACATTGAAACGGAGCTTCATCTCTACACAAAGTTCTTTTTATAATTGACAGGAAGGTAAGGCAAGGGGTAGAAAGTTAAGCAAAAACTAAGCGCTTGGGTCTAGATATAAGCAGCTTGGGGAAAAGCAGATTATAATATCTATAAATGGGGGAAAGTGTAAGTGTACACATAATTATGTTGTGAGAAGTTGCTAGATTCCTTCTTTATTTGCTATTGTTCTAAACTTCGATTAAGAAAATAATGTGAAGGTTCCTAATGTACACATCTTTAAAATTAGTTTTACTGATTTAGTTTTATTAAAACAGTTCACAGTCCAACGTTGCCGTAGGCCGGCTAAATATATTTTATTCCGAAATATTTGAACGCCTTCAATGCAATATATCAAAACAACAATTAAGAACTAAATTTTGTTTTCAGTCATTTTTTTAAAAAAAGGGAAAAAAATTTACTTGAAAAAATGTTGTAGCAAAACCCGTGCACAGCTTTCTGTATCGTTGGATCCGGGCCGGACCAAGTGAACGATGATAATGATGAAGATCGTTGTGGCCGATCGATTCGAAATATAGTTACTAAAATTTATTCTCGTTGCTCGTCAACTTTTCTTATACTTACTTTATAAGAAAAAATTACGATTGACGGCAAATTTCTAAACGGAAAAGAAAGTGAAGAATTTCCTATCTTCCCAAACCGGTTTCCTATATATATAATTCGATTGATTGGTGTTTGATCAAGTATATCAATATGTTTCATTTGCATAATCCTCACGTACTGTAGACAATCTTCATCCCACCAATGTCTTTCCCTGCAGTCATCAAAAGACGGATTATTGCCAACTCAAAAATAATTGTTTTTCCAGAACCAGTTGGAGCACAAACCACAAGTGGCCTGTCTGTATACATCACCTGGTTCATAAGCATCACAAGTGAAATAGGTTAACAAAACATTTTTATCGTTACAAGTTATGTCCTGAATGGACGACTGAAAAACAGACTTAAATACAAAAACTCAAGAAAGCAACGACAAATTTCAAATTACATTGACTTCCCCAGTGTTTATGCATACAAAAGCGTATAAAGCTAGCTTGCGTAAAATATACAGCATAGTATAAAGACTGGCTAAGCAATTACAAAACAATAAACTTAAAACAAAAAGAGGCCTTATAAGAATGAGGTCACATATATCCTACAATAGATTAACTGAACTCTTTGAACAAATAAAAATAATGAATCGAAAGCAGGCATGGTGTACAGAATAAACTGTATATAACGTTAAAAGAATCATTACCTCATTAAAGACTCTTGATTGTACAATGTTGAAATATGGAAAGCTTTTGAAAACCGATCGATACTTTTCAGCTGAGAAATACTTTAAGGCAGAACTTTAAATTTATTTTTATTTAAACAATTTTTGAAAAAAAAAATGGTTATAAAATTTTTTTGCTTCAATAATTATTTTTACTACGCTATTTTAAAGAATTATTCATAACTAGCTTTACTTTACTTACATGTTGGACTGCTGCTAATCCTAAATTCTGACTACATTGGCTCCTCTTCAAGAGCGAAGTCTGTTACCCCTAGCTAGGCCTAGTTGCAAAAATATGGATTTCTTTCCCCAACATTCACAGTTTCAATAACTTTTCGATAAATTTTTGACGTATAATTTTTGTTTTTGTCCTATCATTTCAGTGTTACTGGCACTTTTCAATCAGAACTCTTAGCACCATGGAGTTCTAATCAACGTAAATTACCGCCGAAAGTTTTCCAAGTATTTAAAAAGTTGATCTCGATAGTAACTATTTCTTTATCTTACGTTAACTAAGACAATCATATAAAATTTTAAACTGGGAAAACACGTTCAAACTTTTCACATTTCTGATTTTTTTCTAGGAATTACCTCGTTAAAGTTAGGCTGCATGAACACAATCCGGCGCGATTGATATTTTCCTGCTCTACCCAGGCAAATGTCATTCGGATAGCTATAGGGACTAGCTCTGCTTTTCTTATAGTCATGATCAAGTTCTTACATTTTAAAAGCAAAAAAATATGAAAGGTTTTCACAATCAAAATGTTTTAAAATAGGCTTCTTATTTCCTATATATATATACTTTCTCTTTGTAATGACGTGTAAATTTTTATTCTGCACTATGTTATATAAATACGACAAAAGCATGTTTTCTCAACTGCATTGAAGGACAAATTGCAGATGAAGGAATTAATTAAATAAATCAAGTGCAATTCTCTGCTAGCGAGAGAACTTAAAAATCCTATAAAAAGGATACGGATTTCTTGAGTCGACCGCAACTGAACAGTTTTAGAAGCATCTAAAAACAAAAATATGAGACAGTAATAATATGTTTACAATTGCGATAGTTTTATAAGAAAACTTGAATATGCTAAAATTTGATCAAAGAAGAAAAGGTTCGTAATCTGGTTTGCAACACGATGTCAAAATATATGCTAAATAAGAAAAAATACTAAACAAAGGATAGTTTTAGCCTAACTTCTCCAGTTCAGCTCTATTTGTCAGCCGTTAACTGCATATACCTCGCCTTGCTTACCCTGGATGACTAAAGGATTAGGTGTTCCGATAATTGACGATCTTTGGTAACTTTTTTCTTCAACTCTTCTGTTATTTTCATGCCCTGTTTATAGAAACAATTGAATGGAGTTTGCGTGAGATTTGAAGGCTAGAAATGAATCAGATTTGCCAGAATTTGACCAGTTTTATTTCTGTTAGAACTAAATCATTCTCGATACACTATTTCCTTGATCTTCGATTATTTTCGTTTTTAAAACCTCTGTTGCATTACTTTGTACTATAATAAATAAACCTTGATTGGCAAAAGTACAAATTAGTATTCTCAAAACAGCGGAATATAGACCTAGCTTTTCGTCTAGGCGATACGTTTTCAAAACCAACTTATGTTAGACCTTGGTCAAACCGTACAGTTCTGGAGAGAATTCGGTCCGGTTATAAACTAGAATAGCCTAGTCTAATTTATGCCGCGGAGAAAGTGTTTACACATTGAGCTTCACTGCACTTTTTAAAAAAGTAAAACTTAAAAGAACTTATAAAAAATAAATTTGCATAAAATGACGAAACATACGTCTCTAATGCAGTTAAAGATTCTTTAAAATTGTTTGCCAGTAGACTATACAGAGTTCCTAGGAGTAGTTATAATTTGCGATAGCAAAATGTGGCTTCCCCTGCAATGTGGATTAAAAAGGTTAATTGTTTTAGAGTTCACGACACAATTTGTTTTGCAAGTGACCAACATATGCCTCACACATAAATGCATGTTTGCAACGTGATTGTTCAGTGCATGAGTCTGAAGTTGTTGCTGCCGCCTCAAATAACTTTAAAATGGAACTAATGCAGTACTTTACTAATACAGTACAGTACTTGAAATTTACGTTATCATGGTGTTATCGTCTTTTAGGCGAGTGGAAGAAATCAACTATGTTGCAAAACGTCTAAACTTTATGATTTTAATACTTAGACAAAACTTATTTCAAGCACCTGACTCTCATGACTTACCCCATCCTCCTGCAAGCTGGTCATAGCTATCTGTATTTCCTTCAAAAGAACTTTGTTGAGAAAATAAAAGCGGCGAATCGGATAACTGTTTGGCTTCAGATGATCCATGCGAAAACTCGGTGAGGGTAGGCGGAAAATTACCATTATCCTCCAGTGCTGCATCACCATTTTGCCAGTAATAACCGTTTCTATCCCCATTACTAGTGTTATAGAAACTATTTGTAAACCCATCAAACAACTTGCTGTTCCTCTTGAAAATCTGGGAACTCCTGATATTAGTTTGGGAGGTTTGTGTGGAAACATTGTCGAAGTCTGGAATGGCTGGAGGGTTGTGAATATTTCTTGACAAGTTAAAAGGCCGGCTGCATGGAAAACAAAAGAAATAAAAGAAATAAACACTATATTTTGATTGCGCATCAAAGGTTTAAAAAGATTCTGTGCTCCTACGCGCAGAAAGCGTTTACACTGTATATTTTCCATAACAGTACAAGGGGTGTAGGAGTAGACGCGTACCAGTTGATAATAATAATAAAAAAGAAAAATAACTAGCGGTAAACTAGTTTGAGCTGCGTCGGTGTTTCTAAAGAAACAATTTAGTAATAAAAATGTAAA
>JAPEIX020079079.1:0-10845 GCA_026122405.2 Zoanthus sansibaricus | reverse complement strand
CATATTTCATTAAATAATCAATTTATTTATTTATCCATTCATTCATTAATGAATCAATTAATGATTAACTTATTCATTTATTCATTAAACAGTTAATTAATTTATTCATTAATTCATTAGCTCATTCATTTTATTTTTTTTGCATGAAAAATGCACATAAGTTGATATATATTCATAATTATTAAACTTTATTTTAGCTTTATCTACTGTCTACTGAAATGAGCTAGCTCTAGTTACTTGGTAATTTGATACAAGGCGTTTTTTAGAGCAGTATTTAAAGTAACTGTGCAAGCAGGCACACAACATGGCATAGCTAACAAACAGGTCCAGGTTCCTACAGAGGATAAGTAAAATGAATTGATTATGCTTGGCAAATGTGGCTTGAAATTGAATGATAAAAAGCAAATGTAGATTGCTCATGTGTGCTAGAAGCTAGCTCAAAGCACCTAATAAGATAACTAAGGCCTAGTGCATAAGTAATGCAAAAGCGCAATGCTCGTGGGATGTGGCGATAAAGATGAACTCAAATATAGATAGCACAAACGTGCTAGTGGCTAACTTAAAGTCACTATAGTGTGCACTATTGCCACATTTGTAGCGGACTTTACCCCTTTAAACTACCATTAAAATAGTGAGCCGGATTGCTAGCAGCCATGGACAGCTGTTTTGTGTAGTAGAATGCGAGGGCTTACCGCTAAGCAGGCTAGCTGCCGTCGCTAGATCTTATTGCAGCAGTTTTGAGATTTTTAGGCCTCATCAGCATGGCATAGCTAGCAAACAGGCTCAGGTTCCCGAAACGAACATGAGTAATTGTAAAAGCGCAATGCTTGTGGGATATGGCTAGTGTGTGTGTTTATATCTAGACTTGACTTTTATCATTCCAACCACATCTCAAGTGTCAAGTTTTTGAAACTGACTGCATTTTCTGCAGTGTACTCATTTTCGCTGAGCCCATTCAGTCCCATCTTGCTTTTTCACTTTTCATCTGACTATGAGAAAGTATTTGATAAAGTGTATAGTCAATAATTATCAGCTCTCAAGCTGATGGTGAACTGAAACAACAACACAAACCTAATTTTACTTGTGCTCTCAACAAATGTTTTGCCAAGTTTAAGCTTTAACTAAATGGCCGGGAGCCAAAGACTCGCTTTACAAAGTTATTGCCGAAAGTACTCTTTGTCTGCCAATTTTTATTTATTGGAATCAGTGTTAAAAAGAGTAGAAAAGCTCCTGGGAAAGTTTTAATTACTGCTAAACTTCGTCAATATTGTTTGTTTTTAGTTTACCAATAATAATGGCCAGCTGCCAAATTTTGAGACCATGCGATCCTTGGCTTTGTCTTTTTTTGAATTTTATTTTTTTGTAGATGTTTTTTTGTTTGGTTCAAGTTCAAGTTTAACTAATGCATAGAGCTACCAGATATCATCATCTACGATCCTGGGTCACTGTCGAAGCGCTGAACCATTTTTTATCAAATCTTTCTTCATCGTTCGCCTGCATGTTAGTGCTCGTCTTCCACTCCTCATTTGCCCGTCTGGCTTCCAATTTATCATGTTCTTTGGGATGTAGTCATTCTCCCGTTTATGTAGATGTTTCAGCCAAGTAAGCCGTTTTTTCTTGATGACATCAGTTAAGGGGTATTGTTTTGACATTCTCCTTATTTCTTTATTTTTCTTATTCTATATCTGTACGTGACTCTCAAAATCCTTCTTAAATATTGGTGGTGAAAAGCATCACGATTTCCCATCCGCTACCTTCATTTGCTATGTTTCACTCCCATATAGCACAGCAGATAGAGCTGTTGCTTCATATATCCTGAGAAGGATCTTGAGGCTCAGGTTCTTGCATCTCCAAATCCTCAAAATGTTGGAAAAAACTTTGCTTTGCTAATCTTCTCTGTTGCACTTCCATCTCTAGACACCACATTCCCCAAGTACTGAAAGTTCTGAACCTTCTTCACTTGCTCTTCCCCGCTAATAACCTGTACATTCTCACAGTTCATTGAAATTAACATGCATTTTTTCTGCATTTGCAACAATTTTTTTTGTTGCGAGACAAGTTGTGTGTGGGATGTAAAACGCGCAACATCGCTTTTCAACTAATTTCGCAGCAATGTTGTAAGACAAGTTGGACGTTTTTGTTGCTCGTATTACCGTAGCTTAATCTTATTGAGCGGACCTTTTTATCAGGTGGGGGAGTGCACGTGCACCCGATGCACCCCCCGCCCCCCCCCCTGCGTACGCCCCTGATGTGATGTAATCGGAAGCCAACTTGAGAACGAAGCCAACTCATACTTTGAACATGAAACCCTATCAAACATACATGTTTGAGGGTTGAAATAATTCTTCAAAAACATTTAATAACGCGATAACAATTACGTAAACGTTTGATAAAGGAAGTTTTAAACGCAGTTCATGCTTTTAAGTGTCATATATTTATCTTTCAAGGTCAGCCGATCCGATCGATCAATGGGCTTCTCGGTTTGCCTTTGTTATTATGTGCCGGCTACAACAAGCGAACAATCATCAACTAAGCTTATCAACACATGCAGAGGCTGAAATGGTTCTTCGAAAACGTTTAATGACTCGATATCAGCTACGTAAAGGTTTACTAAAAAACCCGATGAACGAACTCGATAACATTCAGTCGATGTGGGGGCGAACTTGGTGGGGGCGAAGTCGAGATCGTCATGGGGCGAAACCGGTATCATTCCGTCATATAACTCATTTGACTGGAAAATCGGCGGTTCCATTAGATGGTTAGAGGAAAACTTATATATGACCCTTAGAAATGTAGAGGCAACAGTTAAGGTAAACAAGCTTTATTATATTTTAGACTTTTGCTCATAATGGAGTATAATAATCACGAAAACGTTATATATCTTTATTTATCGTTTCTAAAATTTATTCTTGTTGATTGTCAACTTTTCTTATACTTTTTTTTAAGATTATTTGGTTGCCTTGGTCCGGCCCGGATCCAGCGATACTGCAAGTTGTACATGGGTTTTGCTGCAACATTTCTTTTGCTTATCTCATACGTACTCATGCATCACACCGGTTGGCAAGGCAAGGGTTTCAATTGGGTATAATACGGTATTATACGGTCTTTTTTTTCAGGTATATTGGTATTGGCGACCCATCCCGGGCCGACCCTGACACAGATTTTTTTGTAAGAATTGTACTTTTTTCCCAAACCTCGTAATTCTTAAAGCTTTGACATTTTGAGCCTTCTATAATTCTTTAATAATTTTTGAATAACAGTTTCAAAATAGGTCCTTGTTTTGTTAAAGCAGCAAACCAGAGGTGCATGTGACATGGTAGGACCTGCGTGCATAGCGTCCGAAACCGGGGGTCTGTTAGTTTCCGCGATTGTACTGGCTGCCTGCAGGAAAACACTCTTTTTTGTGATTGTAAGACGCACAAGTTGTGCATACATTAATCAATATGGCAATTTTTTTAAATTCAACCTTGATTGTTTTCTAAATATTAGGACAACTACAAGCAGGTTTTTTCAGATGTTGACATCGTTTGGAAGCAGCCATTTTGCTTGAACGAAGAAAGTACTCAAAAGTGCAGTCAGTGTTGATTTCAAAAATGTTTTAAAGTAAATTATGGGGAGGAGGGAGGGGGCTGCAAAGTGTGTTGTAATTATGAACTTTGTAAGTAAAGTACTTAGCACACTTACTCTATCGCTTCGAGTGTGACTCCACAAATTGCTCTCTCCTCGCCAAGAAATTTACCGAGTACCAAAAAAACATCATTTCCTAAAAAGCCCAAAACTGTGTAGCCTCCTCGCAGACGTTTGTGTGCCAGTCCTTCCCAGTTCCCTGGAACTGGGAAGGACTGACACAAACACGTCTGCGAGGAGGCTAAAAACTGTGAAAATTCTTAAATACGGAAGCTGTTACTTTTGTGGTATCTAACACTAAGTACGTCATAGTCGCTAGTACCAAAACTTTAGAAACAGTCGTAAACGCATAAAAAAGTAGAATTTTAAGGTTGGGAAGCCTGTGCAACGCTGTATCTCAAAGATGGTGGTTGTGTAGATGTTGTGAAAAGTAGGTTGACTTTTCGAAAGTATTGTTAATAGAAGCAGGTACTAGTTTCAATGTTTTATTTATTAATTACTCAAAAAGTTTAGAGTATTCGATAAAAAAGGATGTTAGAGATTTAACCTATCCAGAGGAAATAACCCAAATAAATTCATTTAGATTTAGTTTTGCTATAAAGATACGTCAAATGATAGCTGAAAATGATCTACATGTTTTGAATAGAGTTTCAAACAGTGAGGTAATCGATCGGAAAAACTGACAATTTTACAACATATATTGATAAGAAAGCACAGTGATTTCTTTCGTATTGTTTGTGTATATTTCCTTAGAAACAGCGTGTAGTTGAGACTGAATTCATTTAATTATTTACAATGCCTAGGCCGTTAATTTGCAAGAAAAATTAAAACTATTCATTTTTTTCAATGGCGCTTTCCATTAACAAATGAGTTGGTTCAAGTGGAAAAATTAATTAAGTTCCTTTAATAGTTAAAAGGCTTTCCTGAGATGGCTCTATCGAACTTTTCATTATCAGAGTTTGAAATTACGATCGAAGATGAAAAAAAATTATTTTTAGAGTTCGAAACCCCGTTGATGCGAAAGAACTGCAGTTCTAATTAGAATAAGAGCTAGGCCGTTTTGTATTGTTGATTTGAGCTGAATGGAAAGGGACAGAATTTTAGTTGCTGCTCAAGAAGGAGATGTACAAGTACTGCGGACTCTTCGGGGTGGCGTTTTGTCCGCAAAAGATTCATTCGGAGCATCGGCTTTGCACCATGCTGCAAGAAATGGTCAGTTAGAATGCGTTAAATGGTTGGTTGATATTCTTGGCATGACCGGCCTAGAGAAAGCAAAAAATGGCGCTTCTCCGCTTCATGATGCAGCATCTGCTGGGCAACTTGATTGCGTTGAATATCTTATCAAACATGCAAAAGTTCCCGTGGATCACACAGATCACTCGGGACACACAGCGTTGCATCTTGCTGTGAGGTTTGGGTCATTTGATACGGTAAAATGGCTTCTTACAAAAGGAGGAAGCAATGCCAGGTGTAAAACCCGCAATCGAATGAATGCAATTCACTTTGCTGTGGCAGGAGATAGTCTGGCTTGTTTAAAGTTATTGCTTTCCAACACCAGTTTCAGGTAAATTTTACTGGTTAGGTATTAATTTTTTGTCTATGATAAATTTAGCGTCTTTTTATCGGATATATTGTTTATTCAGTTCCTTTATTTGCAGTCATACTTTTTTTTACTCGCTAGAGTTTTGATGACTCTAATTCATGGTTTCATTCCAGTGTAAGAAAAATTAATGTTTAGCAAAAAACTTGGAAACAATGTCCATGAAACCAAAATATTCAAGTAAAAAATGTATTTATTGTTAGTAAAGATTTAAATCAAAAAGTGATAAAACAAAAATGTTGAATGAGAATTATGTATTTCAGTTTGAATAATGTTGCTCAATCTTAATTTTTTAAAAGCTTAATTTCATACCAGCCACTTTTATAAATAAAAACAAAATATTTGAAATAAGTGACTTATAGTTGCATATTGTTCATTATTTTAATACAGTATGATCTAATTGAATTAGTTTTGATATCCTGACATGGGACAGTCTTGAAAGCTATGTAAGAGAAAGAACCTAGTTTACAATCACATCTTTTTGAAGGAACGTTTAATTTTTTGGATTAGATTAAAACTTCATTTTTATTTTCTATAACCTTTATTTTTTTCTTTATTTAAAGTTTTTCAGTACATGTGGCAAATAAAGTCATTTGTTTACCATATTTGTACTTTTATGCAATAAAAGGAAACTATTTGTATTTGATATGCATAGTTACATAAATTATTGATAGCAGATACTGGCTAATATCTTTGGTTTCTGAATTTCAAAAAAGTTTCTTAAAGCCTTAAGAATTTTCTTATTAAATGTGATATTATCAGTTTTCAATCAGTCACATTTTCAAAAAAAATTAAAGAGAAAAAATGATTAATAACCTCCAGACTTTGGTACTGCCTCACTCAATATTGTTAAAAAAAGTGTGCCAATTTTCAGTTCTATCAATGATTCAGCAGTGGACGGCACCACACCGATCTATATTGCTGCCCAGAATGGAAGCTTTGGGTGTCTCAAATACCTTAAACATAATGGTGGCAAGTGCAATATTAAAAGTAGGGATGGCATGTTACCAATTCATGCTGCTGCACAGAATGGACATTTGGACTGTCTGGGACTTCTGGTGAGTTCTGCACTTGTGTTTTTTTTTTGAAAAACAAAGACCAGGGGTTAGGAAGGATGTGCACCATGTGCAAATGATGCATTAATTCAAAATATGGCACATAGTACATTAAAAAGCCCATTAGCGGGCCTAGGTTGTGCCCGTGTCCCTGGCCATTCCCATGCATTGAACCTGTGTAGATTTCCGTCATAATTCGTAAATCGTGAATTATGTGTTTATTAAAGTACATATTTTCATCTCTTTGTTTGTTTCAAACAACATTGAAATATAATGCTATTGTTAAAATACAAAGCATTGTTAATGTATGATTGTATTATAAACTGAAAACATACTTAATTGCATACATTTCAAATAAAAACCATCCATTCTTTACTAAATTTCTACTATCAGTATTGTTATAAGAACGTTTTTTGGCACATTGAATTTTAGTAATGGCCCATAAATTTCAAAAATGGCCGATTGATTTTCAAGGAAACAGGCTATTGGCCTATTGTCTTTTCAGCCCTTCCCAACCCCTGAAAGACCACACTAATTTAGTCAATAATAAAAATAATATTATTTAATCTACTACTGCTTCCATTACTCGTGCTACCACTGCCACAACCACTACCGGCCACAAATGTGCCAAGTTGGTAGCTGGGTGTCACTGTTGATTTCTCATAAAAAAATACTGGGAGCCTAAATGCTTGCAGCAATGGACAGGGTTAGGGTCAAGGTATTATATACAACCTGCAAAATTTACTCACATCGTCAGATCAATTACTGCAAGTCTTTTTGACAAAGTGCATTGAATACTTTAATAATGGAAATTGTTTTGGAACAATTTCTTTTGGCTCATTTTGTTTTGTGATGATCGACGATAGTTTGACATTCTAATAGGTTGAAGATGGTGTGTCTTCTGTAGAAGCTAGGGGACCAAGTGGAGCAACACCAGCCCATTATGCAGCAGCACAAGGTGCAAATATTATTCTCTTTATCCATTTTTGATCCATTTTTAATTTCTAATTGAGGTTGTACAGAACATGGTGCTCAGTTTGTTGAGATTGTTCTCAGGTTACAAAACACTAAATAATGATTATATACATGTATTTAAATTAGACACCATAGAAAAAAAGGACAATCCTCTGATGTTTTTGATATTAGTCTTTTGTTATGGTGAAGTGTAAGTAATATTTTTTTGTTCTATGGAGTCCAACTTGGACTGTCTCTAAACTGTTTCTTCGTTTTTGGTTGCAAAACAGTTTGATGACTTTAGTGATTCATTCAATCATTTTGGTCATTTACTCAGCCTGTTACTGATGAAGCCAAGCATCATATGTAGGAGAGTCGATTTTAAGTGCAACCATTTTGCATATAAGCTTTCTGAGTTTAAAGTTGCTGATTAGCTTTGTGTCAGAAATACTGAACTCCAGGAATCCACTAGTTGGTTATTTAAGACTTATACATTTTCAGGCTTCTGTATTTACAGTTTCTTAAGTAAGAAAAATGTTGTTTTATCTGTATTCAAATTTGTCCATCAAGCCTTGTTCAAGTGCTTTAAAATCAAAAGATTATGGTACACAAAACAGTGTTCTAGCTATCCCTTATGGAATTGAAGTGTACTTTATAGTATACTCCTAATTATAAAGGTGGGCACATTTTATTTAACAAGCTCTGCGATTATAAAATCTGCAAGGAGTAACTTGAGGTAAAAGTAACTATAGGTTGAATTTGAATAACACAGCAACCCAAAAATATTGACTAAAGACAGTTTGTGTAGTTTCGGGAACTATTTTGTATATTTTCTCCAAGACTATAAAAACATTATTTCTCAGAAGGTGATCTAAAACAGTGTGCAGGCCTCTTTATGTATATGTGTATATTTGAAATATCTGCAGAGTTTTGGACAATATATATAGCATGAGAATTGCATAAAAAATGTTTGGAAAGGAAATTCACATATTTCACAGTTTCTTAAATTTGATTGCCTTCAGTTATCAGAGAGACCGTTCAAAATAATACAAATTGAACAACCTTTGCAGTATAAATTGTGACACTGTACAAGTTTTTTTTTCAACCCTTTAAAATGTATATGTCTTATACCTTAAATTATTAAAACCTGCCAAAACAATAGTGTACTGCACCCTGTGGTGTTTCCCAGCACCCAGAGGGTGAGTGTAATTTTCATTCTGGGCACTGTCATTTTCCTATCCTTAATCCTTATCATTGTAATGAGAATTGCAGTTTAAAAATGTAAGTGCTGAAAAATGTTGATGTATGTTTTACCTTAGATGATAAATTTTGTGTGTGTGTTTGTGTGACATTTGATTTTATAATGCATCTCAACTTAAAACTATCACAAACTTTAATCCTCCATTGTACTAGGTTCTTTATTTAACATATTTTATTGTTTCAGTTTCCATTAATTATATGCTATGAGCAATATTTGATTTCATTATTCTGATGAAGGCATGATGAATGCCAAAACATGTCAATTTTTATAAATACTATATATGGATCATTATCAAAGTTTTAACGAACTTTCTACTTCCTCATCCATTTTGTAACATATATATATGTTTTATTATGTTTTTTAGGTCAGTTGTCAGTTCTTAAGTGGTTAAATGCCAAAGCTGATATCACGTTGAATGATGATCACAGAGGATCACCTCTTCATGATGCTGCTGAACATGGCCATTTTGAGGTTTGTCTTAGTGATTGTAAGTCAGTTGTAATAAGGCATGGATCAGGAGATTTTGCAGTGTATGGTTTAACAGTCACTAGAGTTACTGTATATCCAAACTACTGTTATGCAAATGGAAATACTTTTGCCTACTTACATTTAAAAAAATTCATGGTAGAACATTGCCTCCTCTTTTTAAGGTATTCATTGTGCACATTTTGTACTAGAGCATAATATATAATAGCCATGTAACTTTTGTGAATATTACTGAATGGGCAATCAGTGTTCATAGTTCAGGATAAAAAGTTTAAAATCTGATCTTGAAAAATTATTAAAATACTTGTAAAATAAAAAAATTTATAAACACTTGTATTAAAATCTTATAAGCACTTTAAAACTGTCAAATTTTTGGCAACTGTTTGCCTTTGTCAGGAGAGAAAGAATTATCATATTGCTTTGACGCTGATTAAAAGTGCATTTAGTTTCCACCCCCAAGGGATTTTAAAAGCAGGAGGTATGGCCATGGAAATTCCTTGCATTCATTCACCGTGTTCTTATCTAGTGTTGAGTGCAGTGACTTGAAGATAATAATGTAACTTTTAATAGCATCTTCTTCCTCTTCTGTCTGTGGGAAATTTGGCAAGGATTGATCTACAGTAAGTGTTTGCCACTTTAACCATGTGGTTAATCCAATTAGGCTGCTAGAAATTGTGTTTTTTTTCTTTCTATGAAGAGAGTTCCAATAGAGTTGAAGGTTCTTTTTGTTCTCCCTATGAAGATTATTGCACAAGGATAGAACAGTATTTTTCATTTTAAAAAAAATGTTCCTTGAATTCCTTAAAATTTATACATTTTATTTGCTTCTTGACCTACAGTGTATACAATTTCTTGTGGAATGCTGTGGATTGGACATGACGCAAAAGGACAATAATGGTCTTAATCCCACTGAGCTGGCTGAAATGAGAGGACACAGAAAATGTTCGGATCTTTTGAAAATCGCTGCCGCAAAGGTACAGAGACAATTAGAACCTGAAATAGATAGGAGCCTGCTGTCAGACATACAGTATATGATGAAAAAAGTTGGTAGATAATGCAACTACAACTTGCTCTGCTTCTGCATCATATTGTGATGTTTGCTCATTTCAGTTGCTTAAAACACTAGCAAATATGCCTTTGTTAACTGGAAGATGGAAGAGCAAAAAGAACGGAATTACATTTAAAGAAAACTCTGTTCAAAAGCATTTTCTTAAAATCTTTTAAGTGCTTAAACTGCCTTAGTTTGTAATTATTATCTTCATATTCTGCTTGTATCTGTTTGTAGAGGTTCCTCTTTTAGTTATATTTTGTTCATAAAGTTGTGTTGCATGACTTTGGAATCTTTATTGCTTCCTCTTGCTCCATGGCCAAGTAATAAGTCAATGTAATTAACTTTTGTTTCAATCGGCTTGTGGTTCCTGCGATCTGGTTTCATGATTCCAGCCACCGTAATCAGGGAATGTGAAACGAGTTTCTTAGCAAGGGCTGCAGGTACTAATAAATGCAATTCAGAAAATCTAGCTTATGGAGATATCTGTATTTCCTGGTGTGGAGGTAAAGAATATATTGCATTAATTTGTCAAAACATTGTTCTGAGCGAGCGACCACTAGAAAATAAGCTATAGCAAATCTGGGTGAATTATTGATTTCATGACTTCAGCTATCGGCAAGCATCATTAAAATTAGAGACAAATTACAAATATGCTTATTGTAGAAAAGAATGGAAGATATAAATTCAGTAAAATACTGCAGTACCTATATATCTTTCTGGTTTAGTCACAACTCTCTTTAACCCTTTGACTCCTAAAAGGGCCTAAACCGCCCGTAGACTATGGTACTAACTTAAAAAATTCAATCTTTCT
>JAPEIX020079038.1:0-10848 GCA_026122405.2 Zoanthus sansibaricus | reverse complement strand
GACTTCCTTTTCATTCAACACCATTGCGAAGCGATTTTCGCCGGCCGCCATTGTTTCTTGAGGGAAAATTTCTAGCTCTCTTTTGATTTTGAGCTGACGCGTACGCTTACCATATTTGTAGATTATGGTATATTGGCTGATATACCATAATGGCTAAGCCAATAAAAAGTCTTGCATTGCATTATCCAATGATCCAGTTTTTAATAATGTAATATATACATGTAGTATTTCACAACTCCGCCTAGAATAGCTATACATGCATGCTACATGCGGGTGCGTGATGTTGTACAATTACCTTTTCTTTCTTAAATAAATTGAATCTTGAATCTAGAGATAAGTTTCTCAGTATTGTTAAACATTTTCAGGTATTTATTATGCCTATTTTCTTTTGTTTGTTTTAATTTTATTGTATTATATAAGGATAAACAATATATTTTTAGTTTTATGCGGCTATGGTACAGTATACTGACTGTAGATGATGTATAATATGATATATATTATAAATGTGTATTATGTATAGTACAGTGTAGATATATTATGATTGTATATTATGAATAGTAGATAAAGCACCTTGGTTCTCCTAATCGCATTGTTTTATCTTTTCTGCAGACGATGATATCACGTGCTCCTTTAGAAAACTGAAGCAAGAACCCCAATGAAGCAACACAAAAGCAGCTGTTCATGAAGAATAGGATGACTGATGGAAAACGATTCTGTGCTTTCCAGTTTATTAGAAACGTCACCTGGAACATAGAGCATGGTTTTTGTATCATTATAAGCAGCAAATTATAAATCAATAGACCATTTTCTGATTTATTATAGTTGCCGCTGATAACAATGATAATGTGTTCAATTTATGCAGTCTTAGCCGCAAAATGAGGTTAAATATTTTTATAAAATCAATTTTAAATAACTTTTAACTTATTCTACGACATTTCAATCAACTTTAAACTGGTCGATTCCCGCACTCTCTACAGAGAGAGTTTTGGGGAATAGCTCCTCTTGGCTTTGCCGGGTAGTGAAGCAAAAGGCAGTGGAAAAGATAAAGAAGATGAAGCTTTTCTTTGACTTTAAGCCGTATAATGTCGGTGGTTCTACCAATAAGTTTCACTGCAGTTATCATCCGCGACTTGTTTTGAAAACAACAACAATCATGGAGAGACACAACAATGAGAAGAGACATTATGCGTCAGGATATTCCTGGAACTGCCAGTGTCAGTTAAACGACGAACGTTATATTGATGACGAATACTTGAAAAGAATGAAGAGCGCGGACGACATGGTGAAACATCTCTTCATCAACAGCTTCGGTCAAAGATAGAGCAGGGAGCATGCAAGAGGGAGTTAGAAAGGAAATTTTGGATACCCTAATGTCGGGCGTACAGCAACATGTGACACAACTGTGCAATGGTAAATGTTCCTGGCATGGTAATAATGTCCATTTACCTATGCGTTGCTAATTGTCTCGTCAACCAGATCACGTGAACAGACGTATAGTTCAGGCAGAGCAGATGCCCAAGTCTGTCATCTACTTGATGTGGAGCCATACTAGCAATAACAACTCAGTTCGCGGCTGGTCACCGACCACTTTGTTCCGCTTATGCCTGTCGTCTCGCCACAGCTTATCACTCGTCCTTTCAAGAACCTCAAGCAATCCACAACCCCAAATCCACAGTTATAGTAATAATGATGAAACTTATATGGCGCAAATATCAATATAAATTTTCATATGCGCATTACAAATGTAAAGTAAAATGTTCTACTATATACAATGTTTAAAATTTAAACTGTAATGATAATACTAGTTAATTAAACTAGTTAATCAATTAAGTAAAATAAAAAGATCTTTTAGTTTCTTTTTAAAGGTAGTTAGTCTGTCCGTTAGTTTGATGTGCAAGGGAAATGCGTTTCAAAGTTTTGGTGCTGCAGCGGGAGGAGAATCGATCGCCAAATTGGTTTGAAGTTCTTGGAATAATTAGTAGAAGTTTACTATTAGATCGTAGACTTCTAAGAGTATTACTGTTTAATGTTGATAAGGTGCTTGATATATTTAGGGGCTTGACCGTGTACTGCTTTAAAGGTGAGGAGAACTATTTTGAAGATAATGCGAGATACAACAGGTAACCACTGAAGTGCCATAAGCAGACCGGTAATGTGACAATATCTCGGCGCTCTGTAGATAAGTCTGGCGGCAACGTTGCCGGACAAACGAAGTGGCTAACCACATGGAGCTGCTCCTGACAACAACAAGAAGTACACTGGCACATTTCAATATAGCTCTGATGATAGAAAGCGCTTCCCAAGCCTCCTGCAGGTCGCCCTTCTCGTTGTCACAATCCCGCACTGGATTCAGTCATTGATTATGTTGTATTGAAACTAAAACTAAAACAAGGGCACTGCTAAACAGAGAACAGCTGCGAAACAGTTAACCCTACCCTAGGATTAGGGTCACGGTTTGGGGTTAGGATTAGGGGTAGGGGTAGGGGTAAGATTTCAATTAGCTGTTTCGCAGCTGTTTTGCTGTTTTGCAGTATCCTAAAGCAAGGGTAATTGAAATGCTAACGCGATATTTATGATCGCCGTTTTGGGTGTAAAACTAACAAAAAATGTTTACGCTACTGGCATAAGAGAAGGCAAGGGATGAGGGCTACAACTACAAGTATTTAAAATACATATTGAATTTGCGACGCTACTGCTGCAACACGAGACATTTTTTCTTGACCCCAATGTGACTGAAACACAATCGAACCGGGAAAGCCGGACTCAGCGTGGGGCTTGTTTCAATCACGCCATGTTAACTGGAAACAACGAGAAACCTTTCGCATGCGCACGATAGCAAACAGCCAAAGACGGAGACAAGAAAAAAGTCTCTTGATTAAAACAGAAGCCCCAGTAGCGTCCCAGGTTTAGTATGTGTATGTGTATGTGTGTTGTACTCCAATATTTTATATGCTGTGGTCGTAGTTCTGATGCCGTTGACGAGGGAGATGCCGCGAGACAATTAAACAGAGCCTTCTCAATTACAATTCCTGTCGATTGATCGCATTGGAGGTTTAATCTAAAAATCCTGCGAACTCCAGTGTTAACATTCAGCATCAAGGCACGGTCCGGTGTCCGTCAGTCACATTCAGTTGCTCAATCATTTATCAAATACCTTAAGCCTTAAAAACCCTTTTTCGGCTGGAGCGGTATTCTCGTATAGTATACATAAGGAGTAGCCCTCTTCGGGACTCTCTCAGACACTCCTGTTACCCCCCACCCCTTCCTGTCACCCAATCAGATCATCCCAAGATTTTAGAACTTTGGAGGTTGACAGGTATGAAAGATAACCAAAATCTAAGACAAATATTTCATAGATTAATTATATTTGGTGAGTATTAATGAGGTAATATTAATAGGGATGGTGATAAATATTGCTTTGGCATAATTTTTCAAAAAACCATCGAACTAATCCGTCTAAATAATTGTTAACAAGCACATTACTCACCATAGTAAAGAGTGTACAGACGACTGTCAGGATGCCAAACGCAGCAACAAATCTGTGTATTCTTGTATGCTCCTCTTTCGTGTATATTGGATTCTGGCATTGAATGCCGCAACCCTGAATCCCCTCAAACCAGCTTGGCTGATGATCGGTTTCTACCAGAGGAGGACTACATGCCGATTCATTCCCGATTTCAATCTTTTTTATCTGCAATATTGATTAGGATATCATTTAGATTATTTCTGAATACGCTCAAAATCGACTTAGGATATCAAGGTTAGTACATGCAAGGCCTTTACATAACCAAGAAAATCCCTACTTTTCGTAACATACTCTCTTTTTTATAAGAACGTCGAATCTGAATGTTGAGGCTGAACGTTCTTAAATATTTTCGGGATATCAGTTCTTAACCATGCATGTTCTTAAAATATCTTTACTGATTTTAGACAATATAGATAATACATGTACCGTATGTGGTACATTTGTGTGTACATTAATTTGTACGTACTCTTTTGCTAAAATTGTACCGACTTTCTGGCCAATTTGTCTCAAGAGATATACCTGTCAGAACTGCGATTTGGTAAATGAAAAAACATGTGATGTAAAATTATTATCTGCGAACCTCAGTCAAGAAGCCCACCGAAAAGCAAATTTTTCAACAACAGGGTATGAATTATTTGCAATAGGTTATATCATCGTAAATAGATCGATGTTCTTCACCTTTTCTCAGCCTCAGCATGTATCATGTTCTTCAATTTTGGACGATTTTCAGCCTCATGTTTTATAAAAAAGGTTCTTATAAAAATAAGAGTGTATTATAGCATTTCCGATAGAATTCTAAAACAGAAAAAGCGCATGCAGTATGCAAATTCTTGTTAAAGTTTATATTTCGTGCTTATTCCGTAGTCAGTGTAGAATACGGCTCTCTATACCTTCCTTCGAGAAAGTGTCATTGCTGATCATTAATGTCATTATCCGTTAATGATTTACATGTCCCAAAGCAAGTTTTTTTTTTCACTTTGGTTTGAAACTTCAATGTAAATAAAACCACACGAAACATTCCGTTTTAAAGCTGCAAAGAAAACGTGTCGTTTAGCAATGTTTTCTAAACCTCTGATATTCTTTGTTCACCAAACCAGGCGTGTCATTTTGTAACCATAGTAACCACACAAGCTGCGTGCTACCGCGGTTTTCCTCGACTTTTTGGTACCCGCCGGCGAGTGTTGCTTTCGACATATCGATAACTGTAGGTAATTATTCCTGAAATTTAGTTAAGACTAATAAATTTTAAATTGTTTTCAAACCAAATGCAGGGAGATAAAAAGGTCTTTAATAGTTTGGTTTTAGCCACCCAAAATTATCAAGTTATTGGAACTTGAGGGGCAGAAACCGCTTGCTTTATAAACGAATATTTGATTACTTTAATTTTTTGCAAAATTTTTTTTTCACTAAATATTGCAAAAGCTCTACAATTTACATAAGAAATACATCTTTGAACTAGATCAGGAGAACAACAACTATGTAGAATGTGTTTATTTTTCGCTATGATTTAGTATGAATGCGACAGTATCAGTATATATTAAAACAGGGATAGAAAAAAGTTTGGCTAGCTTGACTTAATCAGGTTTCTGATGTATTAGCAAAAAGTGTAAATGTAGGACTCAGCTCCTCGGTCATAATCGAGGTTCAACCCAGGCTAAACTTATAAACCGAGGTTATTATTTTCAGTGTGAGCACTGCTAACCCATCCCAGTTCAAAAGGTATAGGTTCAACTCATTTTAAACCTGCTAACCCATAGCTAACCCATCCCAGTTCAAAAGGTAGGTTCAACTCAGGTTGAACCTGCTAACCCACTGCTAGTCCATCCCAGTTCCAAAGGTAGGTTCAACTCAGGTTGAACCTGCTAACCCTTTGCTAACCCATCCCTGTTCAAACGGTAGGTTCAACTCAGGTTAAACCTGCTAACCCACTGCTAGTCCATCCCAGTTCAAAAGGTATTTTCAACTCAGGTTGAACCTGCTAACCCACTGCTAACCCATCCCAGTTCAAAAGGTAGGCTCAACTCAGGTTGAACCTGCCAACCCACTGCTACTCCATCCCAGTTCAAAAGTTAGGTTCAACTCAGGTTAAACCTGCCAACCCACTGCTAACCCATCCCAGTTCAAAAGTTAGGTTCAACTCAGGTTAAACCTGCTAACCCACTGCTAACCCATCCCAGTTCAAAAGGTAGTTTCAACTTAGGTTGAACCTGCTAACCCACTGCTAATTCATCCCAGTTCAAAAGGTAGATTCAACTTAGGTTAAACCTGGGTTGGCCAGTGAAGAGACGTGAACACATTGAGTTAATTAATATATCCTTTAAACATGCGGACCAATGCTTTATGGAACGCCGAGCATTTTTGAAAAATAATGCCAATAAACTTTATTGCCAAACGAGCCAGCCGAGCGAAGACGCGAGGCTGGCCAGGGGGCAGCATTATAGAGCCGTACGAGGATAGTGTTAAGGCGATACAAATCTCGAGTGCTTGTAAGAGATATAGTGTAAGGATCATTTAGCCAATAGGAGGTACGCTAAGAACTGCATCGAAACTGCAGCCAATGAGAGTGCGCTGAAGATGTATGTAGCGTTAGGCGGCGTGGGTTCCTCCGCCACACTACTCGGCAAATTGGAGTAGTGTGAAGTGTTGTGTTTTCTTTATGTGGAGAGATATTAAAGGAAGTCAAAACGTTCTTTCCGAGTTCATTTGTTTATTCGTTCTGATAACCTTCCAACTTTGGGCTCTTGGTAAATTGGAGTCATGTAGCGGAATCGTGTCAACCTCGTTCCCAGGGCTATGTTGTGCCGCACCCACAACATAGGAGAAAAGCCCTGGGAGCGAGGTTGGAATCGTGTTGATTTCTGTGGAAAGTTCTTCGAGGTAAAGACAAAAAAACGTTCTTTTCGCGTTCATTTGTCAGCTGTGTTTCTAACCTTTATCTCACCTCAATTCTTATATTTGTATCAGCTACATTTTTTATTTCATTTCTATCTGATGAGGGCTATACTAGAACAGTCGAAAGCTTATAATTATTAAAATTTTTAAGCAGAAAACATTTTACATATATTTTTTTAAATTTTAACCGTAACTTATGTCTTTGTGACACAAATTTACGAGGTTTCAAAAAAATCGTCTTGCTCGTTGGCGCTAGCTATAGCGAGTTTACAAAATGTTAATTTCCAAATCTCCACCACATAGTACAATGCAAGTTTTGTGTATGCTCGTAAGAGCAAAACCGGTTTGGTTGACGGGTTCGGGTTCACATTTTCTCATTAGTTTTTGAACTCCACCTTGTGAACAAAACCGGAGCGAACCGGTTTTTAACTCCGGAGCGAACCGGAGTTTTAAAATGGGTCGTGACTCTGGGTTAGTTTATGCCTTATGAATAGAGCTTTGGATCTAATCAGACTTCATCTAGAATCGAAATTAAACATCAAGTTAAAATTTTAAATTTTAAATATAACAGTTCATCAGATCTAGAGCTAAGGTGATCATACGATGATTTTAAAAAGTATTTGTTGTAACATTGCATGTTTAGTAACAACAACCTTTGGCAATGTGCATAAATTAACATGAATCTGGGCCAGTTTTCATTTTGTTCAATATTTGACCTCTTAATAGAAGTATATGAATTGCCTTTCAGTCCTTCTACCACTCACCACTTCTTGACAAAGAGTCTTTAAACCGACCATCAGCCCTTTTCAGCCCCCGGCAATGTTTGGCAGGCGACATAAAGTCAATGCTATATCATATCAGGCGCCTAATGACCTGCTAGAAACTTCTGTATATTATGATTAAATCTAATTGATTGTAATCTTGGCTGTAAGGAGGTGTAGGAAGGTAATTATTTTCAGATTTGCAGCTCAATATTTGTAACAATGAAAACGCTTTTGTTTTACTCCCATTTTATTATTATGCACACATTCATTAAATAATTATTCGTTACTCAGCAACTTCTGCGTGCAATGAATATTTGAACTACGCCGCTATTACACAGCAAAAATGTTTCTTTCTATCTCTCCATTCTTCATTTTTTTTACTGCAGTTACTCCATCCTTTTTTCTTACGATTGTTTGATGTTTTTTATTGTGTATTTCGTCCAGGCTGCGGCGGAATCCAAGACATGAAAGCAGGTCGGATTTCACAGCAGCGATGCCCGGCTAGCTAACATTAGTATTTACAATATAAACATTAGCATATGTAAAAAATGTTGGTTTAAAACCAGTGCAGAACTATGCACAGTCAATACTCTTGCCAGCGTAGGATCTAGCCTGCGCAGCAAGCGTTTCCGTTGATTTTTGCCCCGCAAAAATTGGGGCGAGAGCACTTCCTTCCTCCCCCTCCCCCTCCTTTCGCTTTTTTTTACAACGGAAAAGCTTGCTTCGCAGGATACGCTGGATCAGAAGATCGTTATCAGTCAGTGATAATAACAAAGTAAAATAATTCTGTCAAAAAGACTTGCACCTTACAACCTAAAACTAGCAGTTCTTCCAAAGAAGGAAGTGCTGACGCATAATGCAAGGATTTTCAGTTTTCTTGTAGTTTAATATATAAATTTTTTGGTCTGTCGTGGAATGGACAGTTTTTTTCGACATGACCATGAGACATTGAGAAAAAACCGAAACCAATTGTAGAATTGCACACAATTTAGGTATACTGCTGATGAACCGTAACTGTTTTGCTATTTTTTTCAGCGGCATTATAGCTATGTCTGTTCAGATATCTATTGAGAAAAAGGCATCACAAACACGGCATTGACCATTGTACTAATTTAAAATACGGCTAGTATTGAAAGAAGCCGTATTTTTCAATGCATTTCACTGTAAATAAATTTGAGTAAGTTTTCTTTTCTAGCAGTTCATTTTCAGGATGTTATAAAACGTACGTATTGCAGTTATTTAGTACAAATAAATGAAACAATATGAAATGTCACGAAAATCTAATAATCTATATATAATACCAGATGATTATGTATAAAAAATTTACTTCACATTTCAAAACAATTTTTTAACTTTTTTTGAACGCATTTTGGTTTAGTGTTTTTGGATCAGCTGCATCGCAAAGCATCGTAATTGTCAGATAATTAAGTCAGTGACAATGTCTCTCAAGTGTGAATGGTTTCAGTGGTCGTCGAAGGCGATTGATCGATTGCGTGGGTTGCCATTGCGAAACGCGACTTTAAAGTTTCCACGCAATTAACTGAGCTTAAGACTCATAAAATCACATTTTCTTCCTCTAGATACATCGCTAAAACAAAGATCAGCTTGATAAATACTTCCACTAACATTTAACTAAAAGTTTGATATGATGATAAAATTGTACTAAAGTGTTTTCAAGAGCATGTAAATACACCTGTCCCCGTATTAAAGAATTCGATCAACAACCGGATTGAGTCCATGAGTCAACATCAACGCTTTGGTTAAATAACAAAGCAGAAAGAACCATATATGCACATTTATCATATCCTCGCAGATGCTTGATGAATGCTTTCTTGCAAAGAATTTTATACGTGATTCATCCCCGGTGGGGTACTCCCACACATGAGCTATACGGGTATGTGCCGCCCGATAGGGTCTACTTTTTTAACCTAAATTCATAAACAGGGTATGGGTTTTTAGCAAAAAATCATAAACAGGGTTCACTTTAACCCTCTGTAACTGTCATAGACAGGGTAGAATTTCATCCACGGTACTGCCAGTGTTCTGGTATCAGAAATAATTTTGTTTTTAGGGGCAGACAGGAAGAAGCTGTCAACATCCGCATTCAAGCGCTTTATTAGTACCCCGCTTGACTTGACAAGCTACACACGTTGTATCACTATCTTATTATTTCTTGTCATAAACAGAGTGTTGAATTACCCATTTTTTTCCATAAACAGGGTCAGGGTTTGACAATATTGGCGGCACAACCCACCTATATATGAGGGGGAGTAACCCTCCTTCCCCCCCGGGGATTCATACCTGTTCTGCGTTCTCTCACAAAACGTCGACATGTGCGTATTTAAAATATCAAAGAAACTGATTGAGCGGATGTGCAAAAACTTATTGTAAACAAGTGGTCGAACCAACCATATATGGAAAACGAAACAAAAGCCGAATTTATCTCCCAGAATAAGATCGCCGACGTCGCTTACGTTCCGTTAGATCAGATCATATGTAAGATTACCGGTCAGTGCAAGTTTTTTTGACAGAAATGTTTTACATTAGCATATGGACTTAAGTAAAAAAAATAAATGAGTTCCCAGCTCTTTCGAAATGTTGTATCTGGCCTCCTGGGTCTTTACAATCCTTTTGTTTTTTAAATCTCTTTGTGTTTTTTTTAATAAAAGAAACCTTCTTGAGAGTTCTTCTGAAACAAACTATATTTTAAAACAGAGAACTTGATATTTTTCATTTAAGCAACATTCCGCAAACTTCACCAACGTGTGACCGAAGTGTTCATTTTAAGGTGGCTCAAGCTAGTTTCTCAATGCTTATTTTTGAAGCAACACTCTTGAAATAACTATACCGTGGATATTTAGCTATAAGCCGACCTTGGCTATAATTAAGCCAAGACCCTAAACTTAAGAAATATGATAGTGGCCGATAGCTTTAGAAAAAAATTGCTTAATAATAATACAGTCAATAGTCAATCGATCAAATTCTCAGCCGACTCCTTGTTTAGACTTAATTTGGCGGATTGAAGTCAAAATTTCTGAAAAAATAGGCAAATAACTACGGTATTTTTATATTAAAAATGGTCAATATCTGGTCTACGTCGTAAATAGAAACTATTAAACTCTTTAATAACTGTCTGATATTTTTTCAACAACTGCTCATTCACTCGGCGGAAACCAAGAATGCTGAACCCACGCATGCATACCAAGAACGCCCAAGCGATTTCGTCCTGGTACGATAAGCTCTACTATTAAAAACAGGAACTCTTAGTCAGTCTGAAGTTTTTGAGAAATATCTTGACAATTTTTCTACCGAGATGACATACGATTCAATAATACTTCGCGTTGAGACCATGACATAGTTGCTGCTGGTAGTCGACACCGACTTAATTCATTATTTTACTGAATTGCTACGCAAAATGAGACACTGAAATTCTAGGAAACTACATTATAATCATTGTATCTTATATAAACTTAGTGTTGTTTAGTACGGTATGGGTTTCAAACTACGCTTTCATTGGACAAAAAGAATAAACACATCCCTGTCATATAAATCTGCCCAAATTAGATCTCATATATTTAGAAAGATATTGTTTGTTTGTCATACTATATTAAAGAGTCTGCAAAACTTCAGTCATGTTTGTTTTTTGCACATTCGAGAATCGATGAG
>JAPEIX020078994.1:0-10849 GCA_026122405.2 Zoanthus sansibaricus | reverse complement strand
AATTGTATATTATTATAGACCGCATTAGACAGCTGAGTAGAAAATTAGTAAATGCAGTTTTAACTGTTTCACGAGCTCTGGTTTCCCTGTCATCGCCTCTACAATTGTCAGTGCTCTGAAGCTTGAAACATTTGAAACACTGCATAGGAGAGTCTGGCAATCAATTTGCACTACTCCAGCAACTTTTCACTGGTCGTACCAATCACGGAGATTCGAGATGGTCCAGACGAGTCCATCATATTGTAAGACCGCAGCGCGCGGGAGCTACCGTAGACACCTGTAGACTGCATGACGGAAGGACAACAGGGTTCAATGCAGTTTTGGCAATTCAACTAATTCAGCTTGAGCTGGTTATGAAGTGTCGCTCAGAGAGGGGCGCCTTTGAAATCTTTCAATGTTTGTGAAGGGCAAAGAGCTCTTCTAGGTTGCTTGGCTTCGCTTCACTGCGCACTTGATTTCGATTGACCGTTTGACTCTCGAACTGTGTCGCTCTTGGGCGGGCTGACCCTGTCTCGCACGGCTGAGCAGTTCCATGTTTTCCTGCCAGGATTTACTCATGGCCTTTGAATCCTGCTCCCAATGCCCACATGGAAGGTGTGAAACGATCGATCACACATGCATATAATATGTGTGCACAAATGAATTGAGAAGATTCTTTCTTGGGATCATTGATCAGGTCCCCTTTGACACGCTTGTTGAACAGATAGATGCTCATACCTTCTGTCTCCATTACGGATTGGATGATGCAACACTGCTGATGTTGCAGCCAGCCTTGAAAGGCATCAAAATGGTTGACTCTGTGATGGGACATTGGTTGTGTTGCATTGTCTTGCAAAAGCAATGTTGATCCTCTGATTTGTTCTTCCTCTGTCTCTTGCTCGAAAGATCAGTGTGATGCTGATCCAGTTGGTGCTAGGTATGCATAGCAACAAAATCTTCTGCACATATTCTAACATATTCTCAGAGGACGAAGAAAAGCACTCCTTCGTTTTCACACCGTCGCCAGCACCAAAGCTCAGCTTGCAACATGTAGATAATGAAAAGAATAATAATTATAAATATAATAAACAGTATAGGAAAACAAGGTCAGTTCAAGCTACAAAAATAAAGTAATTCGGAAGGATCTGTATTGCTTTGTGGACATCAATATAGGACTCCTCAGTCTTTGTCATTGATAAAAGTGCATTCTTAATATCAGTCAGTGCCTAATAGTAGGTAATTATTTACCTCATCACTTCATGGCTCGGTCAACATCAGGGGATAAATGTTAATTATCCTTGGTTTGATCCTTGGCTTATCCACGGCTTAGAAAATAACTTTTTTTTGCAATTGGAGACAGTTTTTATAGATGAAAATAATAAATCAACATCATGTGCTGTGGTTCCAAACATTTTCTTCCAGGCAAATTTAGTGAATTATTTGTCAACGGCGTCCATTAATAGATGTGAATTAGGCAACGCATCAAATTCAAGACACTAGTGAACCTTTACTTGACATTTTTATTCCAAACCAGATCACAGCAATCAAACGTTTTTCACTTGCAACTGAATAATTTGTTGTACAATACAAAATTCCTCAGCAGTCATTAAAGCTTAAATCAAAATCGTATGATGCCTTTTTTATCAGGTTTTGGCATTCCTCATTTATTTTTTCTCTAAACATAATTCTTTACTTAAGTTTCCGAGTTTTTTACAGTACTTCACCTGGACCAGAAACAACAATGCACTAGTTTCATTGTTATACTGTACAAACCAATTCTGAAAATAATACTAAATGTGAAAGTTATAATCACATAGGACATAACCATGAAGTGTTATCCAATCATTGCTAATGTACCTTATCATTACGCCTGTATGCTCGTCTGAACTGAAGAACCAACCTTCTTAAAATAAGTTCTCCATTCTTTGGAAACTAAAAAGAAATAGAAAAAATTAGAACTTTTTTGTTACTGTTGTTTTTACTTCAATTTTCATTATTAATGGCAGACAATTGTTCAGGCCATAATGCCCTATTTAGTGACTGTGTTATTATAAGCACGTATGTGCAACACAGTTATATTTAACATTCCAGCCACATCCCACAAGCGTTACGCTTCTACTTTACTTTCTATTTTCTGTGGGAATCTGAGCCTGTTTGTTAGCTGCGCCATGCTGATGAGGCCCAATAAGGTTGAAACAGCTGTCTACGGCTGCTAACATTCAGACTCACTCTTTTTTTAAAGGGGCACGTTCAACCAAGAGGCATTGTTGTTGTTGTTGTCATCCAGGGTCTTCAGAATACTTTTGTCAAAGAGTCAAAAACATGTTCGAGGTGTGCAGAAGATAGATGACAGCACTGGAAGTTGTGGAAGCTTTTTTAGCGAACGGATTAAGGATACGTCACTACGGATTCCTTAAAGGTTATTAAGTTCTTTCAATTAATGGCAATATAGCAGCCATTTCTAGAGAATTTCAGAGTGGTAAGTTTTGTGAAAACTATACGCTTAGGCGTATTCTTTCATCAAAAGTCAAGCTCCATTTTTCATATGAGTACAGCATGTTTTTAAATTCTTTTCTCATTTTTTTCATTAATACAGAACTTCCAATGCAAAACTAGTCGTTCTTAAAAACAGGCCAGTATCGCGGTTGCGTTTGAAGAGATGTTGGGTTATGGTGTACTGTTGCTAGCAAATGTGGAAACACTGCAATTAAATCTTTCAAAGAATAACAATTGAGGAAATGACAGTTGCAGCAAACCATTCATAGTCATCAACGGGCTTTAGAAAAGGAAGGAAAATGTGTCCTGGTGCATTTCATAGTTTGCTTATTTAAATTTGAATTTAATTATTCTGACAGAAAGTAGTTTAGTGAAGCCAAACACGAACTTACCTGGATTTTATGATTTTCTCATTCCACTCAACAATGTTCCACTGACACTAGTATTTTAAAAATGAATAACATTGCCATGCAAGCTAGATGATTTGTAGTATTATTTTATGATGTTGATGATTTTCTTATTCTTACGAAGGCGTGGGCACAATGGGAACATACTAGTGTAACTCAGATTTAGGCGGACTAGGTTTGACATTACTCTTTACTAAAAACATGCTGTTTTTGATGCTGTTCGTTTTCTGGATCTATTACCGTAAAAGGTTAAACACACAGTTTTCATCTAAAAATTGCTTTTACACAAATCTGAAACAACTGTGTCAAACTGAACTGTATCTTGTTTGTGTATATATTTGTTAAAAATGCAAGCCAACTGGGCGGCATAAAGTGGTCTTTGCTTTATTAATTTCTATCAGTTTTATTTGTTGAACAACACGCAGAAACATTGGGAACAAATCACTGAGACATCAAAGAAATTTTGGGGAATAAATAAAATGGCCTTTCTTTTAAGATTGCAATGATATAGCTGGATTGTTGGACACAGAGCGAAATAGCCCAATTTCTGTATTACAGAAAATGGCGCCGATGAAGTGCACGCCCGCAAAGCCTCATGGTTGAACGTGTCCCTTTAAGGGTTTTAGTACGGGCTTAGTCCCTCTGACCCACGAGGCCATAGTGCCCTATTTAGTGGCTGTGTTATCATAAGCAATTATGTGCAACACAGTTATACTTTATTTAATATTCCAGCCACATCCCACAAGTGTTACGCTTCTACAACCAATGTTTGATTGAGAACTCCAGAATTGTAGGCAAAGCATGCCGCAAATTACCGGTATTGCAAGTCTTAGCAATGTAAAAAAAAGCTTTTAGCAAAGTATGGCTATAACTATTGCTTAATTCTAATCATTGTTTAGTGCTAACCTTGGTATTGATAATAGCAACAAGTGCGGCATAAACATGAGAGAAGGTTGGTGATGCAGCCTGGGCCCTAATGATGGACTGTGCAAGAATACCTCTAAAAGACATAGAAAATATCAATTATTAAAACTATAATTTTTCTACATGAATCAAATAATTTATATATACAAACACACAAACCTAAGTTACGCCAAAAATAAAACATGTTTATATTCCAAAAAAATAAATGAACAAGCAGTACACCATCACTTGGGCTACCAGCCAAAGCATGAAAACAGAAATCACAGTCATCATCAAAAGAGTATTAATACCCTGAAATCGCTTTGTTTTATCAATATTTATATAGCTGTCCTTAACTGTTTTATCTTATATGTTCTCAATGAATTTAAAGGCTCATTTACATGAGCAACTTAATTGTAGAATTGCACACAATATAGGCATTCTGCTGATGAACAGTAACTGCTTTGCTATTTTTTTCAGCAGCATTATAGCTACAGTATGTCTGTTCAGATGTCTACTTTTAGATGAGAACTTTCATGTGACAATTTTTATTTGCTTCATTTCATTTTCAACAAACTTATTTCAATGGTATGTTTTTTGTTGATATTAGCCCTCTTCCTAAGTTTCTGGTTATTTGCCCCGGTGAATTCACTGTAATAAGTCCTTTGCTGTTATTAAACATTCACCGAAAATTACAATGGGATGCTGCATTGGTGTTTCCATAGAAACAATTTTATAAATATTTAAGTTTATACACTGTAGTGAAAATAATTTTTACAATCATACGAACTGACATTTCAGACATTAGTCCTGTGTCGGAGTGAATATAAAAACTCAGGGACTGCAAAGCATACAGTATATCAGATTGGTGAGGTTAATTTCAAAGTGTATAGTGCAAGCCAACGAGCACTGAAGACGCAAGCTTTTTGGAAGGGTTCTGCTTTCAGAAAGAATTTGGAAAGTTAAAACTACTAGGATTGCTGAAATTGAATCAATTTTTATTTTTTATTAATCCAAGCAAAATTTTTGCGAAATTTTACAAAGTAAAAATAAAATTAAGATCGTGGGCAAATTTATTGATGAGGCTATAGCCAACCAGCCCTATAGCTCCACAGTGCCTGTAACTACTTCACAAATGACAGAAAATGATTATACTGAACTGCACTAAAATACCCTAATTGAATTTTATAAATGTCAAGCAAATTTGATTACAGCAAGATTTCTAGTTTTGTAGACAGTTTTACCTCCTGTAATTTTTTCCTGTGTTTTGCAAACCAACTAACGTCATAAGTTATCTTTTTGCAGTGCAATTTATAGTTCAATTTTTAAGCAAAATTTAGAGTATTTAAAGAAAGAACAAAAAAAAATTTCAGACGATTTCACGGGCTAAAAATATTGAAACCCTCTTTTTAACACTGACAGCTAATAAAATAAGATATAGAAGAAATCTATCATATACATGTTAAATACTAACCTTCCTCGCACTATATTTTCTTGGAAAAGTTCCCGAATAATGTTGCTGATATTTGGGGTGTTAACCTAAGGAACATGAAGAGTGTTTAGTGAGAGCAACATGTGTTTAAATCATGAATTACAACAGTAAAACGGCTTGACATGTTATTTAATAGGCTAAATTTTATCAACTATTATTAACAATAATGTTAGCACTGCCTAACATCCACAAAGTTAAATTTTATAATAAGGAAATTAGCTCCAGACCACTTTTTATCAACATTTTACTTTTCCCTACCCAGCTACATAGAACATTTAAAACATTTAAAAAGTTGTTTATAATAATTAAACCTTTGGGGGAATTTAAAACGTCTTAAAAAGTAAAATTGCAAACATTTACAAACCCAATTTACTATACAGATATGTCTTCAAACCAGAAACCACACTACTGTACAGTATAATAATACATGTGTAAAACACCACCCACACAGAGTTTTATGTTAACTTTATATTTGTCCAACAACCCAATTTTTAAAATTAGCTCATAAAAAAGTTATACACGAATATTAACAAAATGGAGCCATAAGTTGATTATATTTTATGGCGAAAGTAAAACATTATTTATGATTGCAATATGTTCAAGAAAACATCAGTATCATTGCAAACTAATCTCTTGAATCTCCGAAAGTTACAAGTGGACATGCACCATGGAAGAAAACAAAAATATTGTAGTATAAAATCAAGTTGTAAACTGTTTACAATATTAAATAATATTAAATTATGATTTGTTGATCATGCAAGAAACAAAGTTTTTACAATGCATGCAGGTCAAATGCAAAGATTCTATGTAACATATCACACTTATTGAGGTAAGTAGTCAATTTCACACACACAAAAAAATAAAATAAATGTACTAGTAAATTTCTATCGCGAGAATGCATTAGAGAATTAGACAATTAAAGCAATATGGATTTTATGGGGTTGGACTGGAACACAAACACAATTGGAAACATTTGGGATGTCAAAATTTGAAAGTATATGTTATTTTGTCAATAGGGTGGTTGCCTTAAACTAAAATAGACATCAGATTAATACACAAAGCAACAAAAACAAAAGGAAAAATGTTAGAGCCAAAATCAAAACTCTTGATCGCAAAGTAAAAAATCAAATCCTAAAATCATTCGTTCTTGAATTCTTGATTAAACGATCTTAACTTCAAGGGTAATCAATTTTACAAGAAAACAATTAACCTTTCGTAGTCGGCAGGATTCGAACCTGCGCGGGGAGACCCCAATGGATTTCTAGTCAATCGCCTTAACCGCTCGGCCACGACTACCTTTTCGTTCTTCAATTCTTGATTAAACGATCTTAACTTCACGGGTAATCAATTTTACAAGATAACAAATGACCTTTCGTAGTCGGCAGGATTCGAATTTGCGCGGGGAGTACCCAATGGATTTCTAGTCCATCGCCTTAACCGCTCGGCCACGACTAGCTGTTTTTTCGTGCTTTGTTGATGAAACGGCGATAATTTCAAGGGGAACCTATTTTTACAAGGAAAAGAAACGAACTTTTGTAGTCGGCAGGATTTGAACTTGCGGAGGGAGACATCAATGGATTTTTTGCTTGTTACGTAACAGTAGGAAAAAATTGAACTTTTTCTAGTCGGAAGGATTAGTTCAAACCTGCGGTGGGAGATGTAATATTTCTCGGGATGTACTGTCTCTAGTTTTAGGATTGATAAGAAGATTTTAAGTTGAAATAGATTTGGGGTTTAAAAAAATATATATTAGTAGTCGGCATGACTCGAACCTGGGCATGGTAAACGAAACGGATTATTAGTCGTAATCAAAGAGGAAGCGTGCGCGCCTCTTTTTCTACATAATTTAGTGATCCCATTTAGGAGTCCATTTTGGGAACCAACTACCACTCGCAATGTCATATGAATTACACACTAAGTTTGATTTTACTCGAGAAAAGCGTAAGTGCGTTGAAAAAGCTTTGTCAGTGGAAATTCAGGCTAGGATTGTTGCAATTGGTTTGGGCGTTGGCCCTTGCCTTCCGACTAGATTGTTCTTAAGTTGCTTTTTTTTTGCCCCAATTTTTTGGAAGTTGCTTATTTTTTAAAACATATTTTTTATCTAACAAGGTTAACTATAGGATGAAAAACTAGCAATATCTACACATCCTTATCGTACGAGTCGTCAAAAATGATTATAAAAAGGGAACAGACAGTCAATAATTTACTGAAACACAAGTTTCTGGGGTAAAACTTGATACAAATACACAACTGGCTAAATTCTTGTCACTCCTTTAATGTTCTAAACTTTCCCTAAATAGCCATTAACTGACAATCTAATCCATTTGAATAAGGCCTTGTAGAGAACACCGTTATTGGCTTGTTTCAATTTCATAAAAATCTTGAAGGGAATTATAAACACGTTAAGGCACTAAAATGCTTTTCAATGTGATGTTAGCTTAAGCTTTCAACACGTGACATCCTTTAACTTGATAGAATGCGAGAGTTTTGTTTTCATAACGAAAGATACGATTATAGATAGAAACACTAAAATTGAATATATTTTCGTGAACTCAAATTAACACATTTGGTAAACCTCCAGAATATATCGTTATTTATTACGAGCTAATAAGGACGTGCTAAATCGTCAATAAAATGAATGAATGAATGTCGGTGAAATGATACTGTATATAAAATGTAACGGTTAAATTCAACTTCATCACCGAGGTTATAGAAGAGGAAACTTAGTTAACAAAGGTTAACAATTGGACTTTTGTTAGCAACATTTAAGAAACTATCTAGAAATGCAGGGAAAATATTGGTTACTCCAGAGAGGCTTTTTTTTCTGGGAAAATTTTGTGGGGACAAAGGTCGTACAAATGTTAGACAAACAACTAAATAATACCAAACAGTGATTACTTAAGACTTGGACAAACAAGAGAGTATGAACTAGTAGTTAATGAAAAGCGTAGCAAAGAGCTGCTAGTGTTGCTTCTATAAGTTCACGGGTCTTTCTGTGCGTACCGGAGGAAGTGCTTCTTGACTGGTTGATTGTCGGGGTGAGCTTTATTTTAGTGTTTTTCATTGGTTAAAACTGTATTGACGTAATTTTTGTTACCATGCCTCCGGTACCTACAGAAGGAGCCACGGTCACTCTTGAAGGTATAATAATTGCATAGTGTTTTCAGTTCGTAATCCGCCATTAACAATGAAGCACTGTTTTCAATGACAAACAATTCGACGATCATCCCTAACAGTGTCACACAAATGGAACCTCCACCGGCGGCATTGCTCAGCTGTCCCAACACGCAGCTGCCAATCACCATAGAAATTTACTTAAAGAATATTAATATGACATCAGAAATGTTTGGTGAAAAGAAGAGTCATCCTCCGCTCTTGGGAGCATTTGTTACGCAAAGCCGTGTTCCTTTAGTTTGCCAAGAAGGTCATCCACATTTTCTACCTTGATTCCAGCCTCTTTGACTGGCGGATCTGCTACGCTTAGCACTTCTATTCTGGGGTTGATATCAACTCCAAGATCTCCAGGGGTCTTCTTCTCAATTTTCTTCTTCTTTGCTTTCTGTGGGGTTACAAAACATTTTTGAGTTATAAGATTGCAGGAGCTCATCAGCTGCCAACAGAGAATGCAATGAATAAATTGTGAAACCAACTTACCATAATGTTGGGTAGTGTTGCATATCTGGGCTCGTTCAACCTAACATAATGAAAACAATTGTTAAAAAGGAGAAAATACATTACATTTTGTATTATTCAAATTCGCCTAGATAGTTCAAGTCAATTACTTTCAACATCTAATCTTTTTACACTTTTTTTTTACATTGTTTACCAGGCATGGCAACATATACACCTACAAAGAGAAGGTGTTGCCTTTTCTCTAACATCTGCAAATGGTTAGACTTTCACGTCCTCTCAGATAAGGTCGTTAAACCGTAGGCCCTCGGAGACATAGCTCTGTTTACAATGTGTGCGTGTGTGTGTCTGTCATGTGAAAGGGCTCCGTCCACCCTTTGAGTGGTAAAGAT
Source organism: Zoanthus sansibaricus (assembly GCA_026122405.2). Taxonomy (NCBI): domain Eukaryota; kingdom Metazoa; phylum Cnidaria; class Anthozoa; order Zoantharia; family Zoanthidae; genus Zoanthus; species Zoanthus sansibaricus. The sequence continues at coordinate 1,550 of JAPEIX020078994.1, read as the reverse complement.
GGTGTCCCCAGTTAGAAGGCCTTTGGCCAGCTTGAAGATTTGATACCTAAATGAAGTCTTTATAATATTATTATTTATTATTACATGAAGGTTATAAAAAATGGCTGTTCATTTTAGGTACAATATGAGCAGTGTTTTCAGTTTATATTTCAACTTTGTTTTACGTCACACACCCTTCAACCTATACACCGCTGGAAAGGTTGTGAAATTCTCTAATTAATGGCAGAAATTGTTTAGTCGAAAGCATTTTCGTAAGTAAAAACGACCTCGTTAATTTAGACTGAAAAGTTTTCCTTGGCAGAGTTCCGACTAACCGACATTTTAATTTCTGGACTACTGTATTTTGTTGTTTAAAACTTAGTTTACTTAAATTCCAAAATGGTTTCAGGGATTTCTGATAGCATGTGACAATGAATATTTAGAGCTGATTCAATAAACCTTTACATTTTGAAGACGTAAATGCTTATAATTAACTTTATAAAAAAACTAAATTGAGTTTCCAAATTTCCTGACACGTTTTTGGAGTTCATGATAAACAGTAAACTATCATTATGCCAGATCTTGTGGCAATTGGTCTTGTCCAGTTCTTGTTTGATATAATTTAGCTGAATAACTGCAGAAAAATCATTTCCTTGACATGGCAGGCATAAAAAACTTGCCACTGCTTCAAAGGAACATGACCTGATCACAAGCAAGTCGAAAATTCATGTCATTGTTTCTCTAGCCAGGAGTTTTGTTCACATGACATGTGACAAGTTCTCCTCCAGCTGGAAAACATATTTGAGTTGGGAGGTAAAACAAACCTAACTACAGTATTTGCTTGAGCAACACTATTTGAATCCAACATAATTTTTACATAAATTATTTGTTCAATGAATTTTAAGGTTCACAGCAAAAGTCATTGACAAATCAAACATACCTTAAATCAGCACTCACAACACAAGGAAGTTTGACATTAATTGTTTCCAATCCGCCATCTACCTCCCGGACAACTTGAAGCTTGTCATCAGCTTTTGTTAATTTCGATGCAAACACAGCCTTCAAATGGAGACATGTGATTGATACAGTTAAAAGCTGTTTTAAGTTTTATGGGAGTACCAGATCTTGAAGTATTAAATTTGTAGGTCACTTTGCTCTTAAAGTAATAGGTTGTGAAGGTCATTACTAGACACCTTCCAGCTTCCTGCACAACACTTAAATTATTTTGTATCCACCTTAGGGAATAGGTAGATTAAACAATTGTATGGTCCACTGCAAAAACTATGTATAAACTAAGTGATTTTTGATAAGTTCTCAACTCTCACAAGGTGGTCCCTATTGTCTCTTTCTAACTTTTGGGAGAATTTAGCATTTCATACAAAGTCACATAGCTTTTGCGCTAGATAAAACTGACATAAATGAATTTCGATGAAGTTCTCATCTCTCCCTACATTATCTCTATTATCTCTTCATAACAAAATTGTAATAAATGGGATGCTGCATTGGTGTTTCTACAGAAACAGTTGTAAATAAATTTGTAAATTGTATACACCGTAAAAATGAAAAGAATA
>JAPEIX020078969.1:0-10850 GCA_026122405.2 Zoanthus sansibaricus | reverse complement strand
GAATATATTGTTTTGTAATATGGCGTCTCCATACTAACAAGAGAAGACCCTGCTCCTCTACGATCTCGGGCCATCCGTCGTCCAGTTAGACTGTTTTCTAAGGGGGATCAATTAAAAGTCAAATTGGCCAATCTGAAATTTTCTGAAATTGGAGATGGACGCTTGTTTTTAGTATTTGGGGGACGTTTCGGGGATTATTTACCAACATTTGCCCTAAAAATCACCCAAATGTAGCCCCACAAATTGCTTAATTTTCTCAGCTCCTAAAAATAAAAAGCTTGTAGTCATCTAATTTTTAAGGCAGTAATCAATAGACTCTGTCACTCGACCGGCCAGGGCCCTTCTCTTTGCACTCGGCCGAGAGAAGCCTGGACTGATTTAATTTAAACCGCTTGAGTCAAGAACTTTTATGCATCAGTCAAAGTATACCCCGATCCCACACATCCCCAGGGACGGCGGAGTAGGGGTAGCTGGAGGACTCTAGCCACGCCGATAATCATTTCAAAAATATTGCATTTTTTGAAAAAAAAAAAAGAAAGTTTTTGTAAAAAGAGAAGTCTGGAAACTTATTCCATTTCCCCCTACTTTTAGGTTTAAAAAGCTTGAAATAAGAACAGGAAACGGAATCTTGGAACATTTACCGAGCATGCAAGATCTTGTTATGTAAATGAATCAGTATATAAACGTCTACTGACTTCCCGGCAGGCTAGCCTTCACTGAAGTAAAATGCGTTATCATATAAACTCTTGGTCTTTGGCTATCGTAGCTTCTAACTAAAAATAGAACACAAACAGCGGTGATAAACATTTTAAAAACATGCATTTTAAACCTAACGTTTCGTATCCTTGTCAACATACACAAGTTTTCGGAAGTTTAACCGAGCTAAAAATATAACACAAACAGCGGTGATAAACATTTTAAAAACATGCATTTTAAACTTAACGTTTCGTATGCTTGTCAACATACATTTTCGAAAGTATAACTGTTACAATTTTTGAATAGCTATTGTACGAATTCAATCTGGAAACCACATGGGGATCTGGAAACTGTTTTTTAGACACTTTTCGATTTCAAATCCCCATTTGTACAGTATAAATAGCTAATCAAAAATTGTAACGGTTATACTTTTGAAAATGTATGTTCACAAGCATACGAAACGTTAAGTTTGAAATGCATGTTTTTAAAATGTTTATGACCGCTGTTTGTGTTCTGTTTTTAGTTCAAATGCACGACCTTTGTATTGCGTTGCTACTTTTACTGTTTTAATCTATTCATTGTTTAGTAAATAAATGACAAGACGGAGATAAATATGAGATGATAATGTCATCTCAGTCATTTGTATCTCCGTCTTGTCATTTGTCATTACTTTAGAGTTAATATGATAGCGCATTTTAGTCCAGTGAAGGCTGGACTAGAAAATATCAGATTTATACATTAGATATTTTCTAGTAATTATCAAAATAAAAGGCCAGCATTTCCAGCGATCTCAGAGACTGTAAATTACAAATTTTTTTAGGAAAGCATACCCGCAAAACTTCCCTCGAGTTGCTCGCGCCTTCGACGCTCGTTGGCTCGCGGTTCTCACGAGCTGGCCGCCCCAGTTCAAAATATGCTCCACGGTCCCTGATCCCCGGATGTAGGTGGGGATTCGTTCTGACAGGGAATTCTTTGAAGTTCACAATTACGATTATGGATGCATGTTGTTTGTTATTAACACGAAGGCGTACTCGTTTCTGTTCATAGCGCAACTTGCTTTTGCTCACCGCACACGAGGATTTTTTGTCATTCGTGACAAAAAGCATCAAACATGTTTGATATTTGATTTATCTGTCACGAGTGACAAAAACACCATAAAAGTTCCCCGCACACTAGGAAATTTTGTCGATCCAACTTGTTACGAATAACAAGCGCGCGCTGCAAATGTAACCAGTGTGCGGCGGGCTTAATCGATGAATGAAATCTGCCGGGACGAAACCAACAACCATGATCTTCTGAACAATTTTTTTAGTAAAGATTTGCCTGTTATTGTGATTTTAAAAATGAAAATTTTCTTAACATTATATTTGACAATTTTTGAATGAAGTGCATTGAAATTTGAGTTGTTTGGCCTCGTTCTCAGCAGAGAAAAACTTTGTGACATTACAATTATTTACTATCCAATAAAACGTCCTCGCTGCTTGTCAACGGTTGGTTCGCCCAAGAATGTTCTCCAAAAAGCAATTTAATAAATTTATGTTGTTAACCTCGTTTGCTTGATCCGTACTGTAAGTTACGGACCCGAGGTTTTATCTCATGGCCCGCGCGCTTCAAGCTTGGGCCATAAGTATGGAAAAACGTCGGGTCCGTAACTTACGGTGTGGATCTCGCACTTGGTTAATAAGAGGTATGTATGAGACACACACTGTCAACTCAGTCGATTTTCGGAACAGATATGAGAATGTATGAGACACGGTCAACTCAGTTGATTTTCAGAACAAATATGAAATAAATTCCACTTTTATTTACTGTGTGTCTTGCTGTAGTTCCTGGCAAGCTTTAGAAAATCTTTCAAGATTTTAAAGTTTTTTTTTCCTCCTGTATTAATAAAAGGGAAGGTAGAAAACGAAGGATGTTAACCGTGCTCAAGTCGCATCCAAATCACGATGATTTTGTCGTAAATAAATAAATCCCAAATCAATCCACCTAGACAAGGCTGTAAAAGGATAACTTAAAATTGTAGAAATGATAATCTAAGAAAGCTAGCCGCCTTTCCCGAGCCCTGAGTTTCCTTGACGTCAAGAAAAACACCTCCAAAATTGCCATTTTGATGCCCTTACTACGGTATAAACTTGGTAAACTCCAACGGCTGAACCGGGCGAGATACTTGAGATAACGAGCGCAAAAGTCAACGACGCCGGGAAGTACTAACTACGAAATTACACGGGCCTTTTGTGTTTACCGTCCGGGAATCGGCCGGGAATCGAACTCGAGCCCCCCGCACGATAGACTAGCATCTTACCAACTAGGCTAACCAGGCGGCAACTTCTCTTTTACTTTCGCTTTCGCAGCCATTTTGCTGAGTTCATGTGATGTACCATAAACACTTTACAGGCCATGACTACTCCATCCCACAATCCTCTACCAAATGTCCCACGTCATTGGACAAGAACAACAAAACATATGAAAATGGCCCATATACCGGGGACAAGAAAACATTGCCAATGAGCTGCCAATTCACCACCAACGCCCCTCATATCTCGTGGTGGCGGAGAGTTGGGGACAATCAGGCATCACTTTCAATGGTGCACTAGAATGTCAGCAATTAAGTTAATTCTTGCGCATAACGCCAAAGATTCATCGGGAAAAACATCTTTTGTCTGCCCTTTTGACTGTATTACAATGCTCACAAGCATATTTTGTAACATTTGAAAACAAATTGTCAAAAAACTGCGATTCTTAAGTCTACCAAACAGAGCTTTTGGTATAGGCTTCATTTCGTTATCAGCCACGGCGGGCTTAAAGCTTCTACAATCTTTCAACAATAATCTCGCATCGCATGTCATGTCTTGTGTAAGAGCCACAGGCTTGTCATTAGTGTTGCGACACTGCATTACGTAGAATTAAAAAAGATGCTCAAAGCCCAATATAACGCACGCTCTGATTGGCTATATATACGTCCCTGTTCTCCTTGCCCAACCCCAACTCTAGGAAAAAGACCCTGAGAACGAGGTTGCACCGTGCCTTCATAGTGGTGGTAAAAACCGAAGCGAATTTTTGGGAGAATTCAAGAGCAGATCAGTGAAAACGCTAGAGGCAGTCGAGGGATTTTTATACCTGCTCGAGAATTCTCACAAACTTTGCTAAGGTTTTCACCAGGCAATGAAGGCACGGATAACACATGTTATGTTTCTTTTTTAAAATTATTATTTTCCGTATTAACAAAGAGAAAAATGAAATACGAAGCACGTATGTATACTTTAGATTCTTCCACGAAAAACTGTAACTTCTCGCAACTTGGAGACAAAGCCAACTACATATCGCATCGCTCACGCTATTTTTGTGCTTCATAGCGCTGTGAAAACATACTTGTAAACCAATCAAAATGCACGTACTATCCAAGTTATTTCATAAAACTGAGTAGAAACCAAATGACGACATCACAGGTAAATAAGTGAGTATAATTTGTTTACATATATACCCACGCGCTTGCGATAAAACGAACGAGAAATCTGAATAATGATCGAGCCATGAAAAATGTCGAGTTCATTTTATCGCCAGCAAGAAAGTAATTAACCTTTTTAATATCCATTCTGAGTTCACTGCGTTACAAGGCGTTCCTAACACAACTTAACAAACGTAAAGCAAGAGTCAAGTTTAAACAAACAAAAATTTTTAATATAAGTAAGTACATAATCAAAATGGCATATTAATTAGTTCAAATAGATTAAAAGTCATAAAATAAAAATTACAAAACTTTTAAAAAAATTAAGCGAAGAAGATAATTTTAGAAGCAAGTAGCGAAGGCGAATCACTGAAATTTGTCAAAGCTGAAATTAAATCATAAAAGCAATGTAGCAAGTGTTTTCTCACGTCGCCATCCCCGATCGAGTACGTGATCTTGTCAAAGCAAGTCAAGAATCTGCATATTTTTGCCAAATGTTTGCACCATAAAACAAACCAATTACAACATTTGTAAATCCGGTATTAGTAAATCTGGCAAAGGAATGAATTCCGTTTTAAAAAAGCCAATAGAAAAACTGATAAAAAATGCCCCAAACTGCTTCACAAGAAACCCAAACTTCAAACGTATTTAAAGGCGGAAAAACTGCTGGACGTGTGCCAAAAAGCCCGCCAAAATTTAAAAACTTGTATGTATGCTCTAGATCTGATAAAGGACAACTTTCATTGGAGTAAAAACTCAATAAAAATCATCATAGGCAGTAGTTTGAATTTTCTGAAGACTATAGGTATAGACCCAAAGGTATATGATTGATTGTCTGCACGGTGAAGCCGTATGTTCACAGATATACCGAAATCACGTGATCGATTTTGACCAATTGCTGGTGGAAAAGCATCGCGAGTGTTTTGTATTGAGGCTAACAGAATACGCTATGACGTCACGATGTTTTACACGAGAAGTCATTGGGAGACTACGAGATGAACGCGACGGTGTTTATAAGTTGCATATTCACCATCTTAAGTGTTGTATTTGCAGCAAGATCATAATTCGAGTACCAATATTCGCATCTTCAAAATATTTCAATGTGCATCCCTCGCATTTTACATTACTCTAAGATACGACTTGCAATTGCTTTTTAAGATATTCAATTAGGCATCAATTCGAGATATATTACTTTCTAGCCCTTCCATGATCCATAGCAAATTTTCAATTTGTAAAAAATATTATGCGTTTTTCCTAAAATCCAGCAGGTGTGCAAATAGTTATTGGTGATTTGTTCAGAGACTGAGAAATATGTTAATTTTATCTTGAGCTGCTGATTCTTAATTTAAACTGAAATTCAAGCACCTTGTTTTTATTCTCGTGCACGTTTTCATAAATTACATGTTCATGACAGTGGTTAATAATGGTCGATTAGCAGAATCCGGTTATCTAGTACTAATAATATAATTAGAGAGGAAGAAGTGTTAAGTGGTCGAGGTATGTCTCTGATAATTAAAAAATGTTATACATGGTAAAAATATTGGAGTTGTTTCATTAATTCTTAAGCTTTTACGACGTTAGAAAGTTAAATTAAGGCAGTCGATTAGCATTCATGTTTTTCAATTCATGAATTTCTCCTATTAACAAGGACAAGATCAACGGTTGGTTAGCCAGCTCTCTCCAGATGTCTCAAAACAAAGCCTTGTTAGTTTGTTCACGGACTTTATAACCCAAAAAATTTTTTCTGTATGAATTTCAGTTTTATTGAGATACAAGGTAAGATTTTCGATCATCGCAACAGTAATCGGTAGATTTTTCGAGCATTGCCTGTCATTTTAAAGTGTCATTTTAAATGTATCATGAACGGTAAACAAACGAACATCTCACAAGATATAGGATACAACTTTGTCATAGATCAAATTATATATCTAAAACTGAAAAAACCTAAATCGTTAAAAAACGACACCTTATCATCTGTAGTTTTCTAGCGTTGTTTATACTTACAGACGGAAGAGACGTAATATAATCGTGTTCGATTAGGGCTCTTTGTCTTAAAATACAGCAGAAAAATCACTCTATCAGCTGCGCTATTTCGCAAACTGGACACCGAATCTATCCGCGTGTTTTTCAAACTCGTTTCAACTTTGGGTAATGTACAGGACAAACTTGATGAAAGTAAGTTGTTTGTACAAGGGAGAAGCATATTAAATGTTTTAACGCTCTCTATAATTTGTAAGAATTGTACAAATTTCATACAAATTAAACTTTTTCATAATTTTTTTTAACTCGTTTATATAGGAAAATTGTCCGTTTACAATTCATCCCGGTATCTATCAATCTATTCATGTATAACTGTTTCTTCCGCTCTTTATATTTTAATTTGTGAATTAAGGGCTTTAATTTTATAAACTTCGTAGGTATTGAATATATATCCAGAATTTATCCTCTGACACGTCTAGTTTTCTCTACATGGAACTCGCCTGCTTAAAATTCATTCTGGTATCTTCCTTTAATTAACTGTTTCTTCCGCATTTTATATTTTGTGAGTCTTTTATAAACTTTATTACTTTTGAATATATGTGCACACTGGCTCGTATAATATTCTCTAGGAGAAGGAAACCCGCCTCCAAAAAATTCATTCTATATCTTTGTCTGTTTTTCTTAAATAGCTCTTTATATTATTTCCAATTCGCGTCCATCTACTTTTCACTATAGATAGAAATTTGCTTGCTAATGGTTTACTTCTACTGTCTACGTGCTTCACAAATTAGCTATGTTTACATTAGCTATTTTCACATTAGCCATTTTTGCATTTATGATCCAAATTTATTTTTCTTAACTCAATCTGTCACGTTCCGACATTTTCTTAAAGACGTATAGGTGTAACTGCAGCCGCATCAGTCGCTTCTCCTAACATAAACCTTACAAATTGAAATATTAAGAAATTGATATTCTTGCAGCCAAATATATAAGCTGTTAAAGATGATAAAATATTGTTTTAAAAATATAGTGGTTGCTTAGAAAATGTGTGGGTGTTCCGCACGGACGCTAAAGGACTACAGAAAACGAAGGTAAGCGCCGGTCCATGCATGGGCCACTTGGATTGTACAGGATTTAGCTAGCTAGTGCGGCAAGGACCAGTGGCTTTGCCCGTAGCAATTATAAATTAATCAAAAAGCTGATAAAAAAACATTGTATCAAACTAATTAGGAATGATATTTTAAAAATGGATATTCAGTTGCATGTTCATGAAAGATGTTCTAGTCCGCACTTGGCCATCGTTGCTGGAATCCTCTGTCATTCCGCCGAGCAAAGCCACAAAAATCACATTTAATTCCCAAGAACTTCACCCCAGTTTCGACGTAGCATAGCCGGCTCAATAACCAGTGCTTTAAAGACAACATGGCGAAGAAGTAAACTTGAAACTTTAAGACCGAACGCAGTTTTCCTTTGTATTGGTAAGAAGATTTCCACTCATTCAGGCTGAAACCTCATCTCATCATGTAATCGGAGCTTGAGGTTGATAAATAATTAATAATAATAATGATAATAACCGCAAACTATCAGGGAAATATAATGTTTCAGTTTCAGTCATTTTATATAGAAGCGACTTTTTGGAAGGATTTGGGGTCTGTTCACATGTGCAGTTTTTGTTGGAATTCTCTTTTCTTAAAAAGCAACTTTTTACCTTGATAATAAAGTTTTTATTGTATAAAAACACACTCAAAGACAAACGTGTGAGTATAAATAGTTAAAAAAAACACATCATATAAATATATTACACTATTAATTTAAAAAGACATCTGTTGATAAATCCTCGCTTGAACCTTTCAGTTCTAACCTTAGGTATAAAATATAATTGTGCCCCCTTGTACTTTTCCTTATAAGAGGAGGCGCGTGTTTCACAGACCATGAACGTTATGTTTTGTCATATTATATTGCGTAATTGTTTCTTATAACATAGAAAGCAAAATTATTCGGTGCTGCATGATTGGCTCACGAGGGAGGGCTTTGGTCTATAATTGAGGGCAAAATTACTCGGCGCTGATTGGGAGCTGCCTGGCGATACTTGCGATGTTTCCGCAACAATGGCTTACTGGTTTGCGTAGTTGACGAAAACAATATGCTATCTAGTACAGTTACAAATCATTTAAAAAACAAATCCAAACCCATATCATATACCTTCTGCTGCTGTTGAAACGCAGTGCCATGTGATGTGGGCGTTGATTAATTAGAATGCTCGTAAATTCTTTTTCCTCTTCTTCTTCTTCTTCTTCTTCTTCTTCTTCTTCTTCTTCTTCTTCTTCTTCTAGCTTCTTCTTCTTCTTCTTCTTCTTCTTCTTCTTCTTCTTCTTCATCATCATCATCATCATTTCTTCTTCCAACACGACTTCTTCTTTCCTTCCTCCTCTTCTCCATCTTTTAATTCTTTTGATTCTTCTCCTTCTCCTCCTTTTTCTTCTCCTTCTTCTCCTCCTCCTTCTTTTCCTTCTTCTCCTCCTCCTCCTTTTCCTTCTCCTTCTCCTCCTTCTTCTCCTCCTCCTTCTTTTTAGCCTACATCCTAATTGGAGGATGGTGGCCATGATCCCCTCTCTCCATTTGCGCATATGTTCCTAAATTTTATCTCTTCACTTACCTTTCTATCCTCTCAACTGTCATTATCTACTCCGCTTCCTCTTTATAGGTTCTTTTCACTTCTGATGTACCACCTTTTTCTCAATCTTTCTCAGTAAATGACCATACCATACATTAGTTGTTACGTTTTTCCTTTTTGTGACTTCCCCAACAAAATGTTTTTGAGGGCAAAATTAAATTAAAGCATTTTCTATTTATCTTTTTACACAGATTAGCATGACTACAAGACAGACAGGAACATTCGCCTTTTGTGTGTTAACCATACTAGTGTACTTGTCGTCAAATGTGCTGGCGAATGTTGGAAATTGGTGTCAGCCGTTAATCATTTCATTGATAGAAAAACCTCCGTACGTCGCAACACAGTCAGACACTCAAATATTTAATGATAAGATCCAAATAAATGGTGCCTTTCAATATCCACTTACAGATGTCTTCACAAAATGCTTTTCAAAGAAACCACATTTTGTGTTTCGAAAAGCAAACAGCAGCGAGGATTTGTTAAGACTTTTGGACAAGAACGCAACTCATATTGCTTTGCCGTTCATCTCTAACGCGACTGCTACAGTGTATCGGGAACGTTATCGGTTCGTGGCATTATTTGACCACCCTGGGACAGAATATTACACCAGGCCGTCGAAAAACAAACCACCACAAGTATTAATGGACATTGTTTTTAGTTCATGGCCTTTGTTTGCCTTCACGTTCTCCCTAGCTGCTATTGCTGGAATTCTCATCTGGATAACGGTGAGCAGTAAAACTAGCTAATTTGATCATTTGAGCTCTAAAGCTAAGCTAAATCCTTTACGAGCATAGTGGCCCATGGAGCCGGCGCTTATCTCCGGTTTCTGTAGTGTTAAGCGGATGAGAGTCTTTGACTCCCCCCGGACGGGACACTAATCCATCGCAGGTTAACTCCCAGCAGATGCTGGTACTCATTTACCTACCCAGGAAGGATGGAAAGCTGAGTTGGCTTAGGCGGAAAAGAAGGTCACACAAATATTCGGATCACGGCAAACTGCAGGGATCGAACCTGGGACCTTGTGGTTGGAAAGCAAAGGTACCATAGTTGCCATGATCAGCAGCACTTCGCACTTCACTCCTGCAACATCCTGCAACCAAGGCCTGCGATTGAAGATCGACTCGGTCTGAGTAGCGACGTTGCCAACCGTCTCACCAAACCAGTACCATATCCACAGGCATCGTTTGTTCATGGAAAAAAAAACAGCAGACCATGTTCCAAGTTTTGGTCCAAAGGGGTCTTTAAAGCTGCTGTGGGTTTCGTTTGTTTGTGTTGACTTGATGTTTGAACTTTCTAGTTTCCACTTCAATGAGCTTCAGTGCGGCCATGGAGGATACAGCAATGGTTCGTCGTGGAAAGTGTCAGACCTATTGGGGATGATTGGGGGATGAATGTCCATTTGCTGGTTATGTATGGTTATGTGGGATTTTCAAAACCAGGGTGCCAAGTTCTCGTCCCATTTTTTCATCTTTGTCCCGCCGTGTGCAGGCCGCTGAGGGCAGTGAAAAGCTAGCCTGATGGATGTTTCTGAACATTTTTAGTTTAGTCCCAGAAGTGAAGATATTTGTAGATGGCAGATGGAAACAAAATCACTTGGAACATAGCGGAAGCAAGTTTGGGCAAAGTTTGGGGAATCACAGGCAGAGGCACGCCAGTGGCCACGCAAGTGAGCCGATGTGCGGAATCAGCTCCAGAAACCCAGCCCGAGCAGAAAAGGCTTACGTTTTGGGAATGGCGATGAACCAATGGCCGTGTTCAAAGGTGTAGGGGACCCACATGGCTAATTATTAGAGGTAGGATCGAGGCTGGAAACGGAATTTCCAACTGAGCACCTGCGTGTCCTTTGCATTCCATTTGGAGGCAAGGGCTTTGGGTGATGACACACCAAAGAATTCAGTCCACTGGTAATGCCAGGGTATGGGTCCAACCATTGGCAACCTAGCAATCACCACGATACTGTTGAGAATATCTCATTTCAGACTCATCATCTACATCTTTTGGGGGACTGCTTGGGTTTGACCCAGTTTTGATTCTCATTTGGGAAACAAGACTGCG
>JAPEIX020078914.1:0-10852 GCA_026122405.2 Zoanthus sansibaricus | reverse complement strand
AATAAAATCTCTAAAAATAATTAAAGTTATTTGAGATTAAATGCTGTTGACAATCTATAATCTCCGATTAATTGGGAATCATTGGAATCTTAAACCAATTAAATGAAGACAAGATGAATCTGTTGATAACAGATTGTCTCTAATCCCAATTCAATTAAATTTAAAAGTTATCAAAACTTGCAGCAAAAATCAAAAGTGCTTTATATGATTTTGCTAATATCATGAAAATTCTGGTTTAGGTTCAGGCCATTATTTTTATGTCCAGAGAATTGTCAGATGAACTGGTGAATTCACTCTTCGAAAAACATGTCTACCAAGTCTTGTTGTGAACACTGATCTGGTTCCAGTCTCTTGGGCTGCAGATAACAAATAAAAATAAATAAACAAAAGAAAAGTCACTGAATATGTTTTTACATTTTATTGTTAAACAGACTGATTATACAGCAATTTGTTAAAGTATAGCCTACATTTGGATAAAAAAAGCTGATTTGATTGTAAACTCTAGATACCAAACTCTAGTTTAAATACCTTAAAATATATTTAACACTTATTGACTGGGACCGAGGCAAACAGCACTTATGTTCTGTGGTCCTGACACCACCACCTTAGGAAACATGGACATAGAGGGATTACAATACATCTAAGATCGCAAGACTCTCATACATGTTGGAGTGCTGTGAGTGATATGTCTGGAAAACCTCGCAAAGTGTATACTTTCCTTTACAAAATGATGGGAAAACACTGAGTCAGCAGGAACTTCTGAACTATTTGAATTAACATTGCTCAGGATGTATCGTGTTCTTAAGAGACTTGCAGCGAAGCAAATAGCAAAGAAAAAGTGGACGTAAATTTCATACTGACAGTGATTCTCAATATTAGCATTATTTTTTTAACTGTTCTTTTAATAACAATTTGTTTTGTTAAAATTGCGGAAAAGTCCTTTTGGACTTCCAAAAAATATAATGGATAAAGCACTGGAATGAATTAAAATATGTGTTCCTCACTTTGCTAAAAGCCAAACAGAAGAGTAAACAAAATGATAGCATGGCACGCCCTCAGTTCGATGTTTTGCAGCTACTACCATTTTAAAAAGTCGTCATGGTGTACTTACAGTGTTGTATTGCAGTAATGTTGGGATCCCTGTCAACTTAAACTCACTCTTTCTGAAATCATTGTCCTGCATTTTCCACCTGTTCAAAAAGAATAACCAAGAAAGCTGAGGAATAACTGTAAAATTGTAAAGTGGAAGTGAGACAGATATATTTTCAACAACATTAGTTATAATGAGAAATTTAAATTGTAGCATCATTTTACAGTGCTCTCCAAAATTTCTTATCTTCGCATGTATAAAATTTTACACAATAATTGAACATGAATAACAAATTACTATAATCACAAAGTGCCAACAAGCATGACAAAAGCAAGAGGAAGATAGAAAAGCTGTGCTTATACTAAGAACAAGCATTCTCATTTAGACAGTTTCTACTCCAGTGATGTTGCAGATAATGGTGACATATCATCTTTAAAGTGTCATGGTTTGATATCGCTAATTTTTATTAACTCTTAAAACCATAAATATCAAACTTCTTCAAAAAATTAAAATCAATTTTCTCAATCCTTGCAACATTCAATGGGGATCTTAAACTTATACCTAGACCTTACATTAATGAGGCTCTATGGGATGCAGTCTTGCATCTTGGCTTGGCTGGCTTGCTGGCAAAAACATTTTTCATTTATACCAGCCAGAATACTTTGTTTTATAACTGATGTCATAGCAGCAGTCTTAGAATACACTTCTCTGTTTTAGGCCACAAAGATAACTGTGTGCAAACACTGTTTAATATTATTAAATATTAATAAAAAACCTGGATGAAATCATATTAAGCAATTTCTGTCAAATGAATGTAACTGATCTATCGCAGGCAAGGAATGTAGTTATAGAATCACATTACGTTGCTCTGTCACCAACCACCACCATTATAAACACTGAGTCCTCTGGTGCAAGTTTCAGCCCTTTCTCAACTACTGGGTCAGCTGATGAAAAAAGACATGGTAGAAAAATTAAAAAAGATTATTTGAAATTATTTAATTCAAGTTAGTTTTAAAAACTAACTAAGGAAATAAAAAAAATTGACAATTTTTTTTTAATAGTTCTAAGTGCTAAAAATTGCAAAATAATTTAGAGACATGAATTTTTTATACTCTCTCATATTTATAATTATTTATGCAAACTAATCCTTAACCAAATGCTAGCTAAAAAAGCTAAATCCTTTACAAGCCTAGTAGCCCATGGAGCTGGCGCTTATCTCCGGTTTCTGTAGTGTTAAGTGGATGAGCAGCCTTCCCAAAATGGGCCGGCAGCTGGCTCAACGAGCCGCCTCCTTTGGGAATTTGACCGTCTCCTTGCCATCAGAAAATGTATTATTTTTACTAACAACAAGGAGAAAAGAAAAAAGAAAACCGCCTCCAACTTTAATCTAACCTACTCCTCAGAAACATTTTGAGAAGGCTGTATATATATATAAATAAATGATAAAATAGTTCAATTAAGGTGATAATAAAAACATATACTAATTAAGAATATAAATAGTGTTTGAACTATAACTAATTTGATCTAATTAGTGCTTGAACTATAACTAATTTGATCTAATTAGTTAATTCAATACTAGCCAATCGCACAGTCCGACTTGAAATTACGCACAATCAAATAGTGGAAGCTGAAACCCTGTTGAACAAGAGTATGAGAAAGCAACGGTACCTCGTCCTTTTCTCGGACCAGTGTTTCTAGATTTAACACCCGGCTCTCCAAGGTGATTTTCTCCTGCTGTAGAGCGAGATTAAGGGCGTCGGTAGCAACACTACTTTGGGCTGCTGTCTCGTGATCCTGCACCTGATAATCGAAAAGTTTACAATTTGTATCTATTTATGGTTTCTAAATTCTAAAGATTTTTAGTAAATGCCAGAAATGGGATGAGGAAGAACTGATTAAATTTTGTGGGTGATCTGGTTAGCAGTCTGAATCCAGGGAGTTTCTAAAAGATTCTTTGGCATGTGAGATGAAGCTATCTTCACCTAAAGCCGTTTAACGCGTTACAAGTGGTTTCAAAGTCGCCTATTAAGTGTCTTAGATCCTCCGTGACAGCGGGCCTGTTATGTTTAAATATTGAGAATTCTGGGAGAGAGACCACACTACACTGATCTGAAACACGTTTCTACTTTTCACAATAAAAAAGTTTAGGATCTTTGAAGTTTCATGATAGAGGAAGGAGGGACAACCTACACACTAGAATTAGTAAGCTAACCAAGCCCGCGAATACTTTAATACTCTCTATTTCTGTTGTAAACAGGTTGCCAACTTAACTGCGGTGGCAGTTGCAGAACACCAGTGGCAAAAAGCAACAGATCTCTGGAGCGAGGTAGAAAGCACCATCGCTAAGTTAACTGACAATGTTGACGTTTACAACATACTCGTACACAATGCCCCACCATTTCCGGCGTCCCTTTTTGGCCGAGAAAGCTTAGACCGACTATACGCTACACACGTTAAACGCCTCTATGAAGACCCGCTGACTTCCCTCATGAATGGTCCAATCAGAAAGAAGCTCGGGATAATTCCCGATGACGTCAAGTGGGGTGGCCAATCAGGCGACGTTTTCAAATATCAATCCATTGATTTCATGAAAGCAGTGATTGAAGATCTAGGCAAACTTTTGAACTATGGGTTAAAAGTTGTTGTGTATCAGGGACAACTCGATATGATTTGTGATACCCCGGGAGCTGAAATTTGGATGAGCAAACTCGTCTGGGAAGGAATAAAAGATTTCCAAGTGGCCAGCAGGAAGCCACTTTACCCCAATCTAAAAACAAGAAACACGGGAGCTTTCGTGAAGTCGTTCAAAAACTTAGAGCTGTATTATATTATGAAAGCTGGCCATATGGTGCCTTCTGATAATGGAGAAATGGCTCTAGAGATGGTGAGACGAGTATTGGCCGGACAGTAGGCCAATCTTTTGTTTTTTTCAGTTAAGCATTGATAGCATATGTAATAGTCTTTATTGATCCTTTAAACAGACGTCAGAGATTTACTGGAATAGAAATTTATAAGAGCTAATTTACATAAATCTACAAAAATGCAATAGATATAGCTATCTAATTTAAAATCATGATAATACTAATAACTTGTAAATCATTTTGCATACATAGCACCTGTTGATTAAAAAGATATCTCTGAATAAAACATTTCTTAAATCTTTCAGTTGTTATTTTAGGTGATATAAAATCATGAGGTCCTTTATAGGAAGGTTACGATTTCTTTTAGATGGTAAAAGGTCATTCAGTGGATGTTCCAGAACATTTAATCCTCGGACGACCAAGTTATTTATTGTAACAAATTAACCCACGGGGAGGGCAACCTCGTAGCTACACTTTAGGAAAAATTGGAAAAAAAGACGATGGGGATCCAATAATTTCCCACTCCCCCCCTTCCCTTCCCTTCCTCGTCCATCCCCACCCTTTGGACGTTCCAGGGTTTTTCGAACAAGAAAACAGAAATTCTGAGTAATTGTGTCGACTAAACTTCATTTGAAATAGTTTTTTCTCAATAATTTGCTTTCGCGTCTGGGAAGATTCGAGTTCAGTGGCTAGCCATTAAGATGCAAATTAGCAAATGTCACGAGTCATTTTGTTTGCTTCAGCACATAGAATATGTTTGAAATTAAGTAAAAAAGCAAACTTATTTAAGTTAAAAATAATTTAAACCTGATCAAATGGTTTCTAAATAAAGATAAAATCATTTTCTTGTAACAGTTTGAGTTTGAATTCTGTGCTTTGAATCAGTGTTAAGATATGAGCAAAACTTGCTATTTTTTCTCATGTCGCTTTTGAAGTCTGCAAACATAATACGTCACAGAAACGAGAAACCTGATACCTTAAATGTATAATGAGCTAGCCGATTATCAGTGCAAAACCTGCAAAGTAGCGCAGCTCTATCTCGGAGGCATTTTATTCAGCTTATTTAAAACTCTCCGTGCTTAGTACTTCTGAACTGAAATGTTTAGCAGTGTAAAACCTGGTTTCGCTTCATAGGCACTTTAGTAGCCAAAGTGGCTATTGAAAATTGAAAACCTACTGGTCAAAACTGAATTTGTAAAGTCTGTGGCAAGTTGGTTACCGTAACTGCCGAGTCCTATTTTTATTTGACGGTTTCGCAAGGGTATTATTTTTCTTTGTTTTTTTCCCCCCAAAACCCGGCATGGGAGTCAACCAACATGTTGTGTTTATTAAATACGTTGGAATCAGACCTGATTAGTTTACTAACATTAAAAATATTATTTAACGTGGGAATCAGTTCTTGGTTTTCACACAATCCCAAGAGATACAAAAGACAACGGACATAGCGGCCATGTTGGTGTACCAAACAGTTCACACAATCCCAAGAGATACAAAAGACAATAGACATAGCGGCAATGTTGGTGTTCCAAACAGTTCACACAATCCCAAGAGATACAAAAGATAATAGACATAGCGGCAATGTTGGTGTTCCGAACAGTTCACACAATCCCAAGAGATACAAAAGACAATAGACATAGGGGCCATGTTGGTGTTCCAAACAGTTCACACAATCCCAAGAGATACAAAAGACAATAGACATAGGGGCCATGTTGGTGTTCCAAACAGTTCATACAATCCCAAGAGATACAAAAGACAATAGACATAGGGACTATGTTGGTGTTCCAAACAGTTAACACAATCCCAAGAGATACAAAAGACAACAGATATAGCAACCATGTTGGTGTCCCAAACAGTTCATACAATCCCAAGAGATACAATAGACATAGAGGCCATGTTGGTGTTCCAAACAGTTCACACAATCCCAGTAAACACAAGACAACAGCGGCCATATTGGTGTTCCAATTATCAAAATTCTTTTGTTAAGAGTGCACCAACATGGCCGCCGTGACGTCAGATAAAACCGGCAATATTTAATGAAATAGATCTCTCTCATTAGCTCACGAATCTTGTCATTAAAAAGATCCACGACAATTGGACTGCCACCTGCAAGTCTTCATTAGGCGATGGAGTAGATTGCGAGAAGGTTTCTTATATAAATTTTTTCGTTCAGTGACCAGTGCCGTGATTGGTTGATCTAAAGATTCCTTGATTGGCCGACTTCTTTGTTCTGTGATTGGTTCGTTCTCTTTGTTTCCGTATGGTGTTTAGCCAAGCATTCCAAGGAATTTAGATCACACTAAGGCACTATCCCTGTTGATTTTGTTCGGGTGTAGTATGGTTGGTTTTAGTGGCCGTCTCTCGTATTGTTGACCTTGTTTAAAACCATAGTGTTTATTCCAGCACTAAGAAAAACCATTGAGCGCCTGACTAATCAGAATCGAGATAAATTCAAGCGTGGTGGTGTTCAGTTCGCACTTGTCTGCGCCACTGAGTTTGACTTTTTCCTCGAATGTTAAAATGTGTCGCCATGCAGAACGTGTAATGGCCCGAAACCTGGCGTTTTGGCCTACAAGTGGCTGATTTGTTACAGCAATATTTCGTGTGAGGATTCAAATGCGATTCAACGTTGTTGCAAATTTATCTTGAAGGTATGATTTTAAAATTTTTTTTTGAATTTCATTATATATTTGGAGATGTTCAAGCGGGTCAGTGGCGTGTTTCCAACCTTTTCTTCTTATATATAATTATTTCGCCGTTCTTGTTTCTCCCAGCGCCAGAAACCAACCCAAAACAACACATAATAATGGCAAAATACAACAAGTCAACGTCTGTTAAGGTATTTCATAATTTTTATTTCATTTTGAATAAGTTTAAATCCCATACATTTACTTTATAAATCAAAAGATGATGTTAGAGTCACAAATATAGCTTGGGCTACCTGTGCCGTCTCGAGCAAGGACAGTTTCACACTTTGTTTCAGCAATTAAGACTTCGCGACAGAGATATTTCTAGATCTATAGGTGAGTACAGTTCCATTATAGCAACTCAGTAGGTCCTCGTTTTCCACTCTTTTAATTTTATCTTCAGAAATATTCGCCATGCTTTCCACATTCTCCATCGAAACAATGTTTCATAATTAGTAAAAAAATGTTCATGATGATTTACACTGTATTTTTATTGGTTTACTTCGGTCACGTGATATCTTACGAAACCAAAATGTCTGCGGCATGTGGCAGACCACCGCAGACATGTGTTTCTATATTAAAATTTATCAGTCATTGCGGCGCCGAAATGTCGGGAAAGTTGGAATTGAACATTTTTCAACTTTTTTGGCACCGCAGGTCCTGCGTCGCGCGCAGACCACCGCAGACGCCTGAATCAAATGCTTCCATAAAACTTTACACTACCACAGAGACAATCGCAGCACGATCTGCGGTGGTTACGGTTATATGGAAACCAGGCTTTATATTGTTCCTCAAAAGACAAAAATAAAAACTATATAGGAGGAATTAAATTGGATTAAGCACTCTAATACCACTAAGAATTGTAACAATCATGCCCGTTTCCATGGATATATACAACAATGTTGGTACTTCTTGCAAATAGTTTGAACCTATCAAACTTCGGTACAACATTTGTAGCAATAGTAATTTCAAATCATGAGTAAGAAACATTTTTGTACCGGATGAATCACTGAAAAGTCAAGGAAATTTGTGTAGTATAAAAATACCTTAAATGCATACCGGTGTAAAGCCGAACCTTCCTATAAACCGATCCTTTTAGTAACTAAGGCGAAAAAAGTAAGTTTGAGTTGTTATCTATTATCTTCTGTATAAGCCGACCCCTCTTTCGGAAGTTTAATGGAAACCAAAAATAAAAAGTTAAATTTGTTAACGCGTAAATGTCTCATCAGAATACTTATGTTGCAGTTTAGTGTTTTAACGAGTCTTGTAGATTTCATGAACAGAAACCTGTCATATTTCAAATTATTTGTACAATACTTGATTTATGCCACAAACAGTAATGAATATGGGAGCTCTTAAATTAACTATGTCTATGAATAAAACGTTTGGGGTCAAAGTTCTCGGATTATATGTACACCTGGATTTTCCGTATTTTATTCTGAATAATGGAATTATAGCGTGTACAGAAACTGTTACAGCGGCGGCGAGTTTGCAAAGCCGTCTGTGGCTGACTGTGAATCTTTATTCAGGAAAAGTTGAAGTCCAGTGCCTTAAGGAGCAGCTTTTCGCGGATCGATGCCATAATTTAACATAGCAATTAACAGTAACACTCTAAACAAGAAGTCAAATTGTACAATACACGTTTTCTTTTTATAAGAACACCTTGATAAGAACAATGAGGCTTAGATTAGTACCCTGGTATTAGCTTTTTAGTTATTTAAGGGTGCTAAAACCCTTAATATTTTTTTCAAATTATTTGTATTATGTTTTTCGTTTTCCAAAAAAGTGGGAATAAAGTTGTTGTTGTAGATTGACCGAAAATTAAGAATTAACAACTTAATTACAAGCTCAGGCTGAGGCTGAAAAAAGTGAATATGTTTCCAGTTGAAACTTTACTTGATCTTGTAGCCGAGTTTACTTTTTTACACAATTTAAAAAACACAGAAGCGCCGTTTCCTGTTTATAAATGAGACACAGATTCGGTTTCAACGCTGTTGCACATGTATGCATGTTCAACAATATTGTATAAGAAAGAACAAACAAATCGTTAAAAAGGTCACAGAAATAATAAGAAATTAAAAACAATTTGAGGCTGAAGCAGCTAAAGAATTAACAGCCCCGGCAAAATTTACTAGCTCTTATAAAAAAAGCGTTTAACTAAGTTATTTTTGTCAGCTTGCAGGTACAAACGCATATAAAAGTGTATTTTTGAATCATCGAACAGCGATGACAGCCCGCCGCAAAATGAAAAAACGGCAGGCGACTTTATTGACTTGATTGAAATATTTGTGATTTGTATTGACTTTTATTTGGACACAGTTTAGCTACTGAAAATTTTTACTTTTTTCTTTTAGAATGTCTGAATTTTTAAAAGGATAATATTGATGGGTTGTCAGTTTTCTGGATTCGGTGATATTTTTTTTCTGATAAAAAAGCGAATCGATGTAAAGGTGAATAAATTAAAATAGTTTTATATTATCTCGGCATGTATAAAACAACAACAACAAATTCAATATGGAAAGTTCTTTGCACGGCGAGGTTTTTTGTACTCTTTGGAATTGTACATCATCAACTCCTGCATAAATTCCGTACGCTTTGCAAAGACAAGTGGTTGAGTGTAAGCGTTTTAAGACCAAACAAAAAAATTCCCGATTTTCTCTTAGAGTTAGGTGCCCGAATTGTTAAAAAGCCGCCGCATACCAACTTGATTTGTTTTTTGAAGACTAAAAGTCAAGAGCGTATCATAATTTTGAGACTTACCAACAATCTTATCCTGCTCATTTTCTTGTCATTGTTATTGCTCTTAATTTTTTATTTTTGTTTTTGATTTTTAATTTTCATTTTGTAAATATAAATGTACATATTTAAAAAAATTATTTTGTAATTTATGCCTCATTAGTTACTTTATAGAAAACTGATTCTGATGAGGAACCGGATATTTGTTATTTAGTCTAATAGAGCTTTTGAACAATGACTGTAAAAAGTAAACCACGTGGAATATTAAAAATTATAAAACAAAATTGAAAGTTGGAACTTAGAAATTTGCTTTTAGACAAATCTTTACCGTATCCTTTCGCAAGACTGGCCTTCGCTCCTGCATGAATATATGCTTGTATTCTTGCACATATGAAATGTTAGGAATATTTATTTGCAGTTCATAAGATGCAATGGAATAAATAATTTTAAAAGATGTTCGTAAACAATTTAATTACACTACAGCCGTTGAAAATACTATGCAGAAACGTTTTTCGCAAATGGTTTGATTTTGAAATACAATGCGGCCCCAAAGTGTAAAAATTCGGCAGCCCACAGAAATCTGCTCCACACGCTTTTTCCTTTGTGCCTAATTTATTATAATTCCTTGTCTAATCGTTATTTCAGACTAAACTACTATTTGCAAGAACCTTGAAGTTGGACTTTTGTCGAACTAAATTGATTAGTCGATGATGGCTTTTATTTTTGCATTTATCAATAACTGAGTGCATACTGTTTTCACAGCAGTAAAGCACCGAATGGAAACCCACGCGGTTCCATTCAGTTGGAAAAGTGGCTAATTATTTATGAGTCCCTGAAGTCTGCTAAAACATTTTTACCGTGTGGACAGATTGAAGAATCAGGAATTTAGCGTTTTTTCTTTCTTTCTTTCTTTTTTTTTTTGCAGAGTAAACATTTTCTAATTACAAAATGAAAATTGTAACCACACGAAACAAGTTTACAAGGCAAACTCAGATTTAAAACTTAAGAAAAGTAATTCAGAGTATCTGTTTAAAGTTTTTGTCTCGTAAGCAGATGTACATAAGTTTTATATTGTATAGTTTAGTTTGTAAAACAAATTAAGCATGCGAAATTAGATCCCTTGATAACATAAGAATGCGTATTAGTATTATATTTTAAGTTGTAAAGGATGAATAAGAAAATTGTGTGTCACAACTGTGGTTTTGCCTCTCATTGTGCATTTTTAAGAGTTTTTTTGACCATCAATATCTTCTTAGAGACTGCAAGTGTAGCCCGGCCCCCAACTGATAAAACTTACTATGCAGAAGATGAATTATCATTAAGAATTTCTCTTGGATCTATAGTTATGCAACATTCAGACTTCAGCAGGTTTTAAAAAAGTATAACATTGATTTTAAAAGGATTTTAAAAATAATCGTGAGGTATGGTTCTGAAATTTAAAATATCCTAAGAACATATACGTTATATGTATCCTGCGGCTG
>JAPEIX020078814.1:0-10857 GCA_026122405.2 Zoanthus sansibaricus | reverse complement strand
AATAAAGTAAGATGTTTATCTTAAAAATTCGCGTTAATTTAATAAATGTAAACCTATTTTTAGAAAAAATTCGCGTTAATATAATGCATCTAAACCTAATTATTGAAACATTCGCGTTAATTTAGTAAAACATTGATTTTCATCGCGTTGTCAACGTTCATTATTAATTTCCTGCAATAAGGTAATAATTTTCATGCTTTGAAAATATAATTAGTATTTTAAAAGAATCGTCAAGAAACCCTTAAATTACGCCATCACAATTTGGCAATAACGTCATTCACGGCTATTACCAGTCCCTTTCAGGACGCGGCCATGAACCAAGATGAAGAAAACTTTTCAAATTTCAAAGTGCTATAAAAAAAGTGTCATTTGACCAAAAACAAAAACGTTTTCGCAAAAGCGCTTTATATTGTATGATAGTTTGATACAAAACAAGAAAAAGTGTTGCACTTTAAAGCAGACATTGCTCCTTATTTTTTTTTTGCTTAACCCATGCAGGTTAAAGTTAACAAGCTTTTGAACAATCCAGCTCCGATATTATGAATTTTAACTGCATTCGTCTGTTTTTCACTGATCTGCTCTCAACTTTACGAAAACATTAGCCCGGTTTTCACGAGGCTATGAAGGCACAGAGAAAATGTTCAATTTCTAAAATAGTTATATAAGTCAAAATGTCTCCCAAAAATGTTATGGAATAATGAAGTTACAGAGGCTTTATTAGCAGATAAGAAAGAGAGGCTTTATTAGCAGATAAAAAAATTAACTTATAAAGGTTAAATATCAAAATTTTTCTTATAAAATTCAGTCTTGATATATAATTTGGTTGTGAAACGTTTGAGTAATAGGTAAGATCAGTCTTTCAGTACTCAAAATGAACAAAATACTAAAATGCTCAAATGCAATTGTCCGTAACGAGATAACAACTTTCATTTAAAAAAAAAACATAATCGAAGCAGCAAGTACTTTGAGCAATTAAACCACCCTCCCCACCCTTCCATTTTAACCCCCCCCCCCTCCCGCAGCTTCCTGCTTTCCAACAGATTTGGTTTTATTTCTTCCAGTTACTGTTTAACTGTTGTTGTACCTGGTTCAATTCCCTCCTCAGTCTGGTAGCCTCGGGACTATGTGGCTGCCCATATACATCTGCAATTACAGCCTCAGCCTCACGAAAATCTCTACCGCTGTCGTCACTGAGACACCCTCTAAAACTCAGGTCTATACAGGAAATAATAGTCAATTAGCTGCAACAAAATAAATAAATAGCCAAAAATAATCAAACATATACTAAGAATATTAAAAAAACATTTGTTTTCTTACCGACTACCGTTCCAGATATGAGATCAAGTGGAGCTGATGCAAGGTCTCGATTCTCTGGATTTTCGACTGCAGTGAAAAGTAGGTTAGTAACACATTCCATTGCAACTACAATAATCCAGGTCCCATGTCCCCATTGCGTTTCCCTTGCCCGTTCATTCACT
Organism: Zoanthus sansibaricus; assembly: GCA_026122405.2. NCBI lineage: Eukaryota > Metazoa > Cnidaria > Anthozoa > Zoantharia > Zoanthidae > Zoanthus > Zoanthus sansibaricus. Next base: position 9,379 of record JAPEIX020078814.1, on the reverse strand, counting down.
TTCGACAAGGCCAAGCAATATTAAGTCTAACCCCCTCCTCTATTTCTCGCCCTATCTCTAGCCCCCTCCTGTTTTTCCATCAGCTATTGCTAAAGCATCGCTCGTGCCTAATACACGCTTTTTTTTATAAGAACCAGTAAACTTTACCGAGGCTCATTGTTTCAACCTCAATTTGTCTTTAATTTTTTCTTATTTTTGTGAGGCCCGGTTTGAAAAAATGAAAAATATCGAAACAAAAAGACGATGCATTGAAAAACAGCGCTGATCTTGTGTGGAACTTATTGGTATTTGCATATATATCATTTGGGACAATAGTAGATATAATAATAAATGTGAAATGGTGCCTTGTGTTTTTACTGTGCACATTAACCTAAATTACAAGATTCAGTAAAGTTACAACTAGAAACATTTTCACTTTTTTTCAGTCTCAGCCTGAGCTTGTTTTTAAATTGTTATAGTCTTCGGCCAATCTAAGCCTCATTGTTCTTAAGAAAAAAAAAGTGCAACTTTATAATTTTTTCTCATTTAATTTTCCGACAAGCCTTTGCTGTTTAAGATGTTACGGGAAAAAAGTTAAATACTGCATAAGGCCATCTATTTTTTAACAGAATTGGGCCTTTGATGCCATCTTTTGTAATCTTGTTAACACGTAATCCATCCTTAAAATTAATATGGATGGAATTCAGTCGAGCATCGCAGAATACTCGGAAATGCCAAAGCCTTTAATTTTTGGCAGTGTCTAAATGGCTGGCAGTCAAACCCTTTTCAAATATTTCCAGAAATATTCAGTTATCGATTAAAAGTCGCCCATATTTATTATAAGAATCAACAAGCGCTTCTTTTAACTACAATAAATTTATGGTTTTATTTCAATGTTTTATCCAACTGCTGTCGAACAAACAATCACCGAGAAAAGACAAAATATTGAAATAAAACCATATTATAGTGAACAGAAGCCGGCATGGTGATTTTTAACAAATATAGAGAACTTTTAATTGACAAATACTCGTAGATTTCTAGAATTACAGATTTGAAGGGTTCGACTGCTGCCATTAATTTTTGGCGGCTTTTGGTCTTGCGTCTGTTCATTGAATATTCTAAAGAACCATTATTACGATTTTCAAGCATACAAATAGGTAATGAAAAGTAATTTCAATACAACTAGATATTTCATCTTCAACTCCTTTTTTCCTAATACAGTGGAACCTCGATTTAACGAACCTCGATTTAACGAACTCCTCGATATAACGAACGATATCCTATGTCCCAGCCAAAGTTATAGTAAATTGTATGGAATAGGACCTCGATATAACGAATTCCTCGATATAGCGAACATAATCTGGAAGCCCAAACGTAAAATCTACCTCGATATAACAAATTACAATGTCAACATGCGGCAAAAGACAATATAAATTGCTGCTGGTTTCTGTTTTGCATCTAACATTTTGTTTAAGTTTTGTTATACGCCGAATGTAACTTGCACATTGAGAAACTGAAGAAACTCTCGATTATCATTGTTATGTTTCAACTGTAAATGATTTTGACAAAGATACAAACATTAAAGGCAAAAAATTTAAATCTTTGAAATCCAGAACTGTTGGGTAGTGCAACATAACAACACTAAAGCCAGTTTTCTTGTTTGCGAAGACAATTTTCTGTAGACATTAATCTCTGTGTTGAAACATTTTTAAATCGCTGCTCTAAACGTGTCATTTTTTTGTACCGTAAATAAACTTTAACTGAGCGTCTGCTCAAATGTGAAAATAATTGACGCTGAAATTAATAAAGGCCGAATTGCATCCCAAAACGCGGCACTTCTGGGTCACGAAAATTGCATTGAATTGGGTGACAGAAGTCACCTGTCTTACAAATCAATCATTTTCTATGACCTTGATATAGCGAACTTTTTGATCATTTCCACTCAAATTTGTTATATCAAGGTTTTCGGTTTAACGAACCTTCGATTTAACGAACAAATTTGGTCGGTCCCCTGCGACTTCGTTAAATCGAGGTTCCACTGTACTACTAATACTGACTGCAGCTACACAATTACCCTTTTTAGCTTTCACTCATAGAAAAAATCTTAGAAAAGTTTTCCATAAATAATTTATCTTTTGTTTGTAGTTTAATTATTTGACATATAGGTGTAGTTCTTCATTTTAGTCTGTATTGTTTTCTTATTTAAGAAGTTTTTTATCAAAAGGTGAACTCTGAACTGAAGACCCTACTTGTTGCATCTGTAGGAGAAGACCTGGAGAAAAAGTAAGTTTGCTAGATGTGCTGTGTGGCGCAAAACCTTTAAATAATATTTTCTTTACAAGAAAATTAATGGTATTTTATTGCCGTGAACAGGAATCAAACCCAAAGCAACCTGGGGAGGGGGAGGGGCAGGTAGTCTCCAGAAAGTATTTCCAAAGAAGGCCATTAATAGTCTGGATTTATTGGAATTAATTTTCATTCTGTTTTTAATTTATTAATATTGAGTTGACAAGTACTTTTAAAATCAAATATTTTATCTGATTTTATTCAACTATTGAAATGTTACTGACAGTACATCATGTGATATGCTTCTGGTACAAAGTAAAGTCAAATTTTCCTTATTTAATGTAATAAAAACGAAACAGCATTAATTGCTCTGACCTATATGACCCTTTTACATAATTTCTGGAATATTTTTTTAAAAATCAAGAGAATTCGATAAAAGATGGAAGATCAGGAGAATTATTGTAAGTTCTAATTCATTTTCTGGAAGACTCTTAATAAAATCACTGTAGAGTTGATTTATCTGATTAAATAGAATAGATAAGACAATTTATAAACACATTTTTAATGTGATGCCTGCTACAGACTTGAGAGCTATGTTCAAGCAATGGCTCAACATGAAGTAGAGCAGAAACACTGGAAAACCATGTGTGAGGAATACCAGGAAGAATCTGAAAGACTTGAAATTGAGTGTGATGTCTGGAGAACAAAATTTATGGCCAGCAGGTAATTACTGATTGATGCAAAATATAAATTCTTATTGCTGATAATGATAACAAAATCATTAATATGTAAATCATAGTCTTTATTAGTGCTCACCAATAAATACATACATTAATTCAAGTGTCAAAAGTAAGATGGCAGGACAGGTTTACTAATGAAGAGGTCAGAGGAAGATGTGTGGTGGGGAACCTTGAACATAGGTTAAGGAAAATAAGGTCGAGATGACTTGGTCATATAAAATGTAGGTTCAAACAAGAATAGCATACTTTGAGAGTGATGGAGCTGGAGGAAGGTAAAAGACAGTAGGTTGGCCAGAGAAGACCTGGAGTAAGGTTGTGAAAGAATAACACATGAGGAAATTTAACATCACAGAAGATATGGCAGAAGATAGAAAACAGTGGAGCAACCCATATCGGAGTGGGAACTACAGACATTCAACGAAGATGATGATGATGATGATGATTAAAATACATCAACCAAATAATACATTTTATTTATATTGGTTATCTGAAATGTAACACAAGTTAATCTTGTCAGACAGATAACCTCTGATTCATTTTAGACATTATGTGGTCCGTAATATAAATTAAAGAGCGTACAAAACATACAAAAAATTGTATAAAAGTTCCTTTACACCAAAATGGCAAATCATCAAGCGCAAAGCCTGGATAAAACTTCAAACTGAAGAGTAAATAAAAATATTAAATTATGAAATCGCAGATTGTGTACTGTCAAATCTTTTTTATCTCAACATTTTAAAAACTAAAAATTTGGCAGTTCTACCTAAAGTATGTTTGAAAACAATTTCCAACCTGAACCAGGCAGTACATACAGTTATAAAATAAAATTTTATGTATATATATTTTTTGTTTCCTTATGTCTCATTGTTGTTGGACTGTAAAGAAAAGTTGCATAATTATTCAAAGGTTGTCATATATAAGAGATTCGAAATCATAGATGGGATGCTTATCCATCAGTTTCATAGCAGAAACAAGATTGTACTGTTCTGAATCTTGAAAATGAGATAACACTGTAGCTTAGAAGTAATCTTGAAAATTAAAAATTTGGCGGTTTTACCCAAAGTGTGTTTGAATCAAAATGATTTTCAACGATCTGAACCAGGCAGTACACACAGTTAAAATATTTGAGTGCATATTATTTTATTTCCTTAATATGTCTCATTGTTGTTGGACTGCAAAGAAAAGTTGTATAATGTAATTGTTCAAAGCTTGTCATATACGTGGGATTTGAACTTTGGACCTTAGAGCTGGATGGCAGAGATTTTAAAACAAGTGCTAGCTATACTGACTGTTTCCTTTAGCTACAATTTTGTTTTTGCCTATCAACAGGATGATGTCCGATGAGCTGTCCAGTTGGCGAAGCACTCTGTATGCTCATTACCGACAGTCACAAAATGCCCTGCAACGTCTCTTGAGTGAAAGGGCTGAATTACAACAACACTTAATAAATGCTAACAAGTAAGAAAACATTGAATATAAGTGCATCTGATCGATACTGAATAAAATTAGTAAAGCTAATATGTCATTATATGATTTTTTTTTGGTTCATTTTTTTCTGACAGTATGTTTCTAAGGTGATACATTATGGGAATACTTGTCTGTGAAAATGACTGCCAAAAATCCCAACCGTTTTTTTCCTGACTTGCCAAAATCATCCGCCGTACCACTTTAAACTGGTCACTAATGGTTATTTTTAGGATAATTTTGATGCTTACAGTTAGTAATTATTTCCACTTTTTTCCAGATGTTCTAAAATTGAACTGTATCAAATAGTATTTCGGTAATCTAATGCCAAAACTCAAATGGGGAAAAAATGACTCTGTATTTAATAATTACTGAATAAGAATTATTATTTAAGTAACAAAACCTAAAAAGCTGCAACTACTTAAACTTGGAAGAAATCTAATCACAAGAAGCTGTGATTGAGTCATGGATACAATTATTACATTTTATAAAATAATTTGGATAGTACATATGTTTTGATTGGTCCACAATTATCCGTCAAGTGGTTTCATAGTGCTTTGAAGCAAAAGAATGATGTTAGCAATATGGTTAGCTGTCTCCAAGTTGTGAGAATTTACAGTTTCATAAAACAAGTTAAAGCAATCAGTAATTTTGCACTTCGTAAATTGCTTTTCCGTTTTTTAAGATGGAAAATAATTTTGTAAAAGAAATAAAACATGTTCTCCGTGCCTTCATAGCCTGGTGAAAACCGAGGCAAACGTTTGGGAGAATTGGAGAGCAGTCGAGAGTTATCACCTGCTAGAGAATTAGACTTGTTTAAGAAATAAAACATGTTCTCCGTGCCTTCATAGCCTGGTGAAAACCAAGGCAAACGTTTGAGAGAATTCGAGAGCAGAGGAATCGAAACCCAAGATGCATTCGACTGCTCACAAATGCTCATAAACTTTGCCAAGGTTTTCACCATCATGTTATGAAAGCACATTTTTTTTTTGTAAAATTATTATTTTCTGATGTTACAAAGAGAAAGACTCTTTCATGAAATTACCACTTGCAAGCAAGTGTCATTTTCTTACTTCAAAGCCAGATGAAAACCAAGTCAAACAGGATAATTTGAGAGCTGATCAGTGAAAACCCGAGACTTTGAATCAAGGATTTTCACCCTCTTGAGAATTTTCAAACTTATTTTTTAATTATTTGAAACTGAAATTTTGTGAAAATGTTTACGAACTACTGCATTGGAGATTGTTTAGAAGCTGTGGATGAAGGTGTATGGGCCATGTGTGTGGCCATTGAAAAAGGCAACAAGTACCTTATTATCACTAATTTTCGCGAATTGAATAACTGGTACCCTTTTCAACCTATATTTTCTCCATTTTAGTAACGTTACAAAAGGGATAAAACGCAACAAATAATGGTCTGACATGATGGAAACCTCAAACGCAACAAGCAACTTGCAAATGCAATATTATTCAAGCAACATTAAAGCATCATTTTCTAAAAGGCAAGACATCTGAACTTAAGTTGCTCAGTGAACCGGTATGTTAACCTGGCCCAGGCAAAAACCTTAATAAAAGTTTTTCATATTGGGTTCTAATTTTCGCGTTTTTAATTTTCGCGGTCCCTTTTTTTAGCGAGTCTTTTTAAATCTCGCGATATTTTTAAAATCGCGAAAATCGCGAAAATTAAGACTCGCGAAGATAAGTGATAATAAGGTATCTAATCTGAAATTTACTTGCACTAAAAAGTTTAATTGTGCAATTTAGGTATCCTGCTGATGAACAGTAACTATTTTGTTATTTATCTTTTTAGCAGTATTCTTGTTATGTCTGTTCAGATTCGTAATAATTTCGTGGGTTTTTTTTTTGTACTGCGATTTTTTTTCAAAAAATTATCCACCCCCCTTTTTAAAATCCTGTATCCGCAATTGGCTTCTTACGAGCTGTTAAAAATAGAATGCACTTCACTGATCTGCGATTACTTCTAGTTTGTATAAGAGTGCTGTGATTTGTCAGTTTTCAAATATCGGCGAAATGACGTTGATTTGCAAGAGCCAAGACAATGCAGGAACACGCACTCCATAAATTATAGGCTTACCTTTTATTTTATAATTATGACTTTTATAGTTATAACTTTTTTATGAAATACTATTTTCACTTTTTTAATTTTTTTTTTTATATTTATGATCTTGTTTGACCAATTTTCATTTATTTTGTTTTCCCACTCGAGTTCATTCGTATGTATGTTTTAATAGCAACAAAACTTGTATGATTATGAGTACTTTACTTTCAAATTTTGATCTAAAAGTAAAAGCTTTTCTCAAAATACTACATTTAAAGGCCTAAAACTGAAAATCGATATCGTTTGATATATATGTTTTTTCATCTCGTAAACACTAACATCAAATAAATTTTGTGCAATACAAAAACAGGGAGCTATATCGTTGCCATGGTAAAACAGTAAGGGCACCCTTAACTCTTGACAAGAATCAGCTCAGCGACATGGTGGTGGATAGTGAAAATGTCTTTCTCCGGAAAACGCAATTTAGGTGGATCGAATTCATTTAGTAGGTCAACCGAAGAAAAAAAAGATAAAGGTTTGATTTAATGTTTCATCTTGTAACATTAACTAATATTTTTGTCAGTTTAACGACTTTAGTTTTACATTTGTGTTTTCAATTCACTTAAGGCGGACGTCCCAGCAAATTTCTTTATTCTGGAAATGCACAGAAAACAAATCCGTGGGGAAACGAAGATTCATTTGAATTCCCTGAAATGAAGAAGGACTTTTCATTAGTTAATAAACCAACTGCTTCTCAATCAGGTAAAGGAAATATTTTTTTTATTTTAAATGCTTACTACTTCTAAACTATTCTTGATTGCTCACGCTTCGTTTGTTTCTAAAACGACAGCTTTTGATTTGGAAGATGTATGGAGTATCAGAAGAAATGTTCAGGTCAGTCAGAGCGTGAAAAAAGGCCCTGCTACAAACGTTAACACCACTAAGACTACCAGGAAATCTTTTTATTCAAGACACAGTGATTTTATTGGTAAGTGACGAGTTTTCTTTATAATACGCAACCTTTACAGTAATTTTGATCGAGTCGCACACAGAAGAATATGTTTTAATCAACGGCTTATTTCGAAAATTAAGAAATTGAATATAATTTCCCACCCCGAAGTGAGAGGTGATAGACTGTTTTTTATTTTGTTTTCCAAAACAGGAAACGGTGATAGTGAATATTCCTTAGGGGCAAAAAGGGCGAAACAAGATACCAAGGGAAATCACGACTCTTCGGGTATGTAAATATAGCTTCAATTTGTATCCATGACAGTAACGAAGTTAAATATATTTCTCACTTTCTCCCTTACAAATGGCAAAGGAGAAAAAAATTGAAAACGTTATATTATCAATTTTCATTTTACTTTTGTTTAATGTCATTAAAATTACTTTCGTTGTCGTCACGTTTTGAAATGATGCAGATCCTTTCCCTGCACTCTGGATTTGAGGGATTATAAAATTTAGTTAACACAATCAAGAGCGAAAGCCGCGTCTTAGTTTTTAACAAAGAGAAATGAATTTAGCTCATCAGAAAATGGACATCATTGTCATAGAGACGATGGAAAATTCTTTATCTGCACGAAATCTAATCGTAATATTTTCATAGGGATAATTCTGAGCACTATGAATTTTTGTTTTGAGATACAAATGTATATTTAAATTTTGGTTGACCATGTCGGAAAAGACAGAAAAGGGCAGGAAACGTTGAAAATTATTTTTAACCTGAACGGCAAAATATGATTATATACAGTATAGTAGGTTTTTTTGGGTTTCCACTTCCATGAAGTACTTTTGAGGTTTAAAAAATCTCAGTTTTTCCCATGTGAATACCCCTTATTACCTTACTCAATTTAGTTAATGGATCAGCGGTTGCAAGCCACTTTGTCTTTGAATCATCTGTCTTATAGTTTTGCAGATCAGTTACATTAAAACAAAAATGAAATAATTTGATATGATGTAATTTTTGTATCCTCAAAATTTTGTTTAAAAAATTGTTGCTTCTAAAGATAAGCGTTTTAATGTAACTTTATGCAGATTCACCGTAGCATTAACATCAAAGAAAGTTATAAATGAGTTATGTATAAAGTTTACTAAAGAGAACAAATCAATATTCAGTAAATGGAGCAATTGATATTTTTTGTGAAATCTGTCAAAATATCATGACTATTTCTCCTATTCAATAATATTGTTATTCATAAATACAAATAAAAAGATGCCACTACATGACATTTTAAATATAAACCTGTTTCATAAATGGTTGATATCAAGTTCTTTTCTCTGCTTCACACTCTAGCCTTGTATCCAAGTTACAATATTGATTGTAAACAAAATGATTAGAATAGGAATCACTGAAACTGTTGCAAAAAATGATAAAACATAAGATTTTAAAAATTTAAAAAACAAGGAACTGGGGTAAATGAGATTTTTTAAACTCGTCTGACACCCTTGCACTGAAAGTTGTCACTAGGATCCCTGCATGGCAAATGCTTCTATGGTTAAAATTAAGATTTGATTATAGAATGAAATCTGAAGATCCTCACCTATTACAAGTGTTATGTGGATTTTTTAATTCTGTTTTTCTTCTTGTTGTTTTTAATCTATCTGTTTAGTAGACATTGGTGATAAAATAGTCTACATAATCTCTTTTTATATACAAATGCAGTTAAAACTTTTGGTAAGTTAAAATTTTCACTGACTCTAATGATAATGATAATAATAATAATAATAATGATAATAATAATAATAATAATAATAATAATAATAATAATAATAAGGGTAGGAGTGTTGGTTTGATGAAGGAGGATGCAATGAATCGAGCGAGATGGAGAGTGGGAGTGGGAGAGATTGCTGGC
>JAPEIX020078788.1:0-10859 GCA_026122405.2 Zoanthus sansibaricus | reverse complement strand
ACAGTCCGAAGAACCGTGAACAGCGTACTTCAGAAGGTCGAACCACCTAAGCCCAACATCACGAAGGAAATGCGCTAAAAAGTCTCAAAGAGGACAATTCCATCATGATTCTACCAGCAGACAGAGGCTGTGCGAGTGTAGTCTTCGACACCAAAACCTACCACTCCAAAATGTCAACACTGATCAAGACCTGACCGTATCAGCTCCTGAACAAAGATCCAACAGACCGCCCCAGCCGAAAAGCTACTGACAAGCTGCTACAACTTAAACGAAACGGAAACCTATCAGAGACCGAGTATAACAAGATCAAATCGAAGCAGAAACAACCACCCAGAATCTACGGCGTACCAAAGATCCACAAAACCGACTTGCCGCTAAGACCCATAGTGTCCTGTGTTAACACCTTCGCTTATATCGGGCTTCTTAGCTAGAATTTTGTCTCCACTTACAGGTAACTCAGGCCTCACAGTAAAGAATTCGGGAGAATTTGCGAACATCATCAGCAAAAGAACAATCCAGGCAGACGAAGTAATGATATCCTTTGACGTCCAATCGCTATTTACTAACGTTCCGATAGAGGGCGCAGTACAAGCCGCGTTACAGAGACTAAACAACAACCCAAACCTACCAGACCGCACAACACTCACGCCCACTTAGATTGCGTACCTCCTGAATTTCGTCCTGAAATCGACATATTTCAAGTACAACGGATCACTCTACGAACAGCAGGAAGTAGCGCTGGTGGGAAACCCTGTTTCCGCCGTAATCGCAGACCTCTACATGGAATTGTTTGAAGAACAAGCATTAGCAACCCCCCCAGAGCCACCGAGGATATGGAAGCGCTATGTAGACGACATATTTATTATCATGAAGAAGAACAACGTGGATAATTTCCTGAGCCACCTCAACCAGCAACACCCATCTATCCGCTTCACCATGGAGACCGAAAACGACAACAAGATCGCCTTTCTCGACTCACTTGTAACAAGGGAACCAGACGTTAAGCTGCACACAAGTGTATACAGGAAGCCCACACACACTGACCAGTATCTCGCGTATGACTCACACCACCCGCAATCAGTAAAACGTGGTATTGTTAAGTGTTTACATGATCGGGCCAAACGCATTATCACAAAGCCATCCGGAACAGCTCAGGAGGAGAAAAATCTGTCTATAGTTGTCGTCGCCAACGGTTACCCTCCGTTCTTCCTGCAGAAAGTAACCGAAACCAAGACTCCAGCACTAGAGAGAGAAACAGTAAAATTTAAGTCTACCACGATGCTGCCATACATCAGAGGAGTCTCCGAAACCCTCCGCCGCAACCTACAACAACAGGGAATACGCACCGTCTTCAAGTCAGATACCACGCTAAGGTCTCAACTGGTCAGACCTAAAGAACCCGCTGACCCAAACAAGCAAGATGGTGTAGTCTAAAAGATACCATGCGAATGCGGAAAAGTCTACATTGGGAAAACTGGACGACCAATGCAAGAGAGGATGAAAGAGCATGACGGAAATATACGATTCGCGCGAATCTAGAATTCCGCCGTCTCAGAACATGCTAACGAAACCGGACACAAGCCGCTGTGGAAAGAAGTGAAGTTTATTGATAGAGACAACTACTGGTACACGAGGAAAGTGAAAGAGGCAATTCACATAAGACTCAACCCCAATAACTTCAAAAGGGATAACGGAGCTGAAATAACAGAAAAGTGGATGCCGACAGTTAGGAAACATCAAAGCCAGCGATGCGCGACAAGCAAGTGGACGCCTGAGGAAAACGTGCAACACGGAAACAATAGCAGGATCGAAATGCCCCAATCGCAGCAGACCACCGCAATACATAATGCTGTACCAGAACCAGTCGACCCCATCGCCTGAAGAAGACTAGCAGTAGCAGTCGAAACGTCGCGAACTACATCCAAGTGACTTGTCGTGAGACAAAAGAAAAATAACTTATATTATTATCCAGCTACCACAATAAACAACGATCTATTTCATAACAATTCTCATATATTCTTTATAAATCAACTGGAAATCAACACTACTATAGAGCTTGGGCAACTGTGCCCAGGGTTACTGCGCTAATCGGCTTTTGAACAACTGAGCCCTGGTTAGCGGGGCTTTGCTTATTGTTTTTTGTGTTTAGGCTCTTTTTGCAGGCAGGGACACGTGATCACAGCTACCTTAAATTCAATACCAATACACAATGATAAAATTAAAAGAATATTCAATAAGGTAAAAAATAAGTTGGCAAACAACAGAAAATAATATATTTTCTAATATAAGGATTTGTACGACTGGAGAGCAAATCTTGCTCTCTAGTACCATTTCCTTAGAAAAAATTCATTTTTAAATAAATAAATTAATTGATTTATATAGTGCATTTATCTATATAAATACTCAAATGCGCTTTACAAATAATTACAGAGCTGACAGTTGAGGGACTTAAGTCGTCCGCTACAGCGGCTCACAAATATTTTTGCATATTAATAATGCTCTCAGTAGAAAATTAACAATTGTCAGGAAAATTGGTAAAACTATATGCCCCGAGCGGTAATCGAACCCACATCTCCCTGTTCTTTAGGAAGGAGTGCTAACCACTACACCATCAGGGACCACCACGCTTGCAGCGTAGCAGTCTCATGATTAGTTGAGTTGGTTAGCGTGATGATTCCTGGGGAACAATTTTTCTAAGACTGCTACGTTGCCAACGTGGTGGTCCCTGATGGTGTAGTGGTTAGCACTTCTGACTAGAGAACAGGGAGACGTGGGTTCGATTCCCGCTCGGGGCATATACTTCTTTTTCTGACAATTGTTTATTCTTTATAACATACTACTGAACAACATACATTAATATGCTCTCAGTAGATTTAGAAGAGACAGACCACACAACATTGGGATCACCACCCAACTCTTTACTATATATGTGTGTGTGATTTTGAACATACTTGGCAACAGGACTATTGTTCTCTGGACATCTGGCTTAATCTATTCATACTCAGCTGATTCACAATACATGCATTTCCCGACGCATGATTGGCTAGGCAGGCGAAAACGCGTCAACTTTCTAAGCTAATAAATTTTTGGAAAAGTTAGATAGTAAACTTTGGAGATGTCAATCTTAATTACGCTGATCAAAAGTTGTTTTGCTTTCTGATTTTGATTGACAGACGCAATCTACAAGTTGTAGCAAACAATTTCCTGGTCAAATTATATACTCTTTTTTAATTCGGCTTAAATCACGTCCGAGCCGCCCTGCCACTACTTTTGCTGTCCATCGGAATATTTGTTGACATCAACAAATAGGGTTAATAGTCAACTCTCTGTTTCACCGTGCAGAGATTAAAACGGAATAATTATCCACCCAGCCCACTACTTGTATAACCATCCCCTACATCCAGGTTTTCTCGGAAAAAACTGACAGCTATAGGTAGAGTGTTAAAGAGATGGGGCGTTGAAACTGCTTACAAACTCATTAGCACATTGAATAACTTGTTTCCTCGGCCAAAAGATAGATGCAAGAAAAAACATACGTACATGGAACGCGGTTTACAAAATTAGCTGCCAACAATGTATTTTTTCGTCCTATGGACAAGCTGCTAGTTCATAGAACACACGGAAAACAGAACACCAGGGTTGGTCAGAAAAATTGCGAAAATTGCGCAAAATACTTGCACTAGAAAACACAACATTGATCTCGAAAATGTAAAATTATAACACGTGAGACAACTTAGAACAACGCCTTCTTTTAGAAGCGTTTTGTTAAATTTTACATTTATATGCTATTTTGCATTTTAAAATCTCCGTAGTTCAGGATGTGTTTAACAATCACAATTGGAGAAGAAATCGACCCCTCTCAGCACGCCCTGCATGATTTGGCGCTTTTCCGTTTAAATCTGAAATCGTTTTGCAAAATCAAAGAGCACTAACTTGCTTCCGGACTGCAGCATCTAGACTGCAGCATCCAGACTGCAGCATCCAGACTGCAGCATCCAGACTGCAGCATCCAGACTGCAGCATCCAGACTGCAGCATCCAGACTGTAGCATCCAGACTGTAACAACCAGACTGCAGCATCCAGACTGCATGTACAATTGCAGTGGGATTGCTCTACGTGTAAGATAATCCGGATTCTAGAATCAATGAAATATTTACTTTTGGTATTTACTGAATATTTTGGAATAAAGAATCCATTTATAGAAATCTGGAATCCATCAATAATTGAAATCCAGCACTTTTGGAGTTTGAAATTTGTTGTGGTGGATCCCAGAATCCAAAAACCTGGGATCTGGATCGCACAATTTGGAATCCGGTATCCAAGACTATCGCGGATTACCATACATAAGTAGCAATAGATAATGGTTGCAAAAAGCGCGGATGCAATTATTAATTATTGACTGAGACCGAGGGAAACAGTATGATTTGTGGTCCCAAACCGCCGATGTTTCCCGAGGCAGAGCTGAGGGAAACATGGCCGTCGAGGGGCCACAAAACATACTGCTTTCCCGAGGTTATGGTCAATAATCGTTTTGTTATACACCACCTATCAAAGAAGAACAAAACGTAGCTTTTAAAGAAAACAATTTTATCATACAAACTTGTGTTTTGTGATTTTGCCAGGTTTCTTTTGCTGCAAGCTGATTTGGTTCGATAAGTAAATGAAAATTGAAAATAAGAAGTGAACAAATGTTTGTAAAAGCAAAACTATATTCAACACAAAATAATTTAATGTTTTTGCTTACAAAGGCAAAATTGCCAGTTGATAAGGACTCTGTCTTCAAACTACAAAGTCCACTGAGGTCAATTTACATGAACATTTGTATAACTTTCTTTTCCCTCAAATTGATATCTGAACAAACATAACTATAAATGCAGTTGAAAAGTTATAATAGCAAAACAGTTACTGCTCAAGCAAGATACCTAAACTGCGTTCGATTCTACCACTGCATGGTTTCGCCTCCATTATATCCCTTTTTTCATTCAAAGGTCACTCATACTACTTTTTCATCCTAAAAAGATTGGTACTGAATATGCGAACCAGCGTCTACTGGCCGTGGAACTAACGTGAGATAGATTAGTGTCCCATCCATGGGAAGTCAAAGACTCTCATGGATCCGCTGAACACTACAGAAACCGGAGATAAGCGATGGCTTCATGGGCCACTGGGCTCGTAAAGGATTTAGCTTTAACTCATGTATGTGCTGATCTTGGTATGTAGAGCCCCCGTAAATTAGCTGGAGCTTTTTCCCTTTCCTCATCTTGAAAGTTTCAATTAACGCGCTTCAACTCCAGCTAAACACTACAGAAACCGGAAATAAGCTCCGGCTTCACAGGCGACTTAGTTTGTAAGCGATTTAGCTTAGCTTAGAGCTAAATAGATTAATGATCAGTCAGCAAAAAGAAAATAGCATCTTTGCATGAGTTTGCAAGAAAAGGAATTTATAACCACAGAAAATACAACAACACCATGTATAAGAATATAGTAATAAGTGTCAAGCACGCAAGTATAAAAGATGAAAAGTTAAAAATGCAGCAAACTCTCCAAACCATCACAAGATCGCCTCCATTGCTAATTTTCCTACTGCGCATGTGCTACTATGAAAGATGGGATGGTTATCCTCGTACCCAACGTCTTCATTCCTCATGACCAGCGCTAACAAGCCCAACAGCTGGTCATGTGGAGCGAAGACGCTGGGTACGAAAATGTGGGATTGTTTTTGAGACCGAGTATCTATTGCGGTGTTAACAGCGACGATACGTCAGAATATGAATGAGTTGCGCCCTTCCTACAAGAATTTTTTTTCTCGGTTGTTCTACTGCTGATTTGACTTGAAAAATTAAGTATTCCTAGCAACCCCAGTTTAAAAAAAGGGAAATAAACATAATAAATTGAATTAAATATATATGATATATATTTTAGACTCCCATTCCTCCAGAGCCAGAGTTAGAAAAATTTCTCTAATCAGTTAATTGCAGTTAACTTTCTGTCTTGGCAAAATAAGCAAGTTGTAGAGTAACTGCAAACATCCCCACTGGGAAAAAATTGAAATTATTAATTTCAAAAAATCTACAGATAGTTCAGCTAACTTAGAAAATATGAAGTCAACACTCAAGGAATATTTACAATAAAACAAGCTTTTTGCTCTTTAAGCTATGTTGTTTTAACTTCTAATAGCATAAAAAATAGAAAAATAGAAAAATCTCAATTTATATGAGTGTCTTTTCAGATGCTCAAGTGCTTTAAGTGACAATTCGGTAACTCAAAAGAGAAAATAAAAAGAAGAAACTGAATACCCCATTACCCAATAAGTCACTGAAAAATAGGCGATTTTTTAAAATATTATCTTGCCTTGAGTAACATGTAGAAATTTTATTCGCTTTATAGAATATTTCATTAGAATGGGCTTAAGAATCTCAGCACGAGGTTCTCTGCTTGTTAAACAAACAGAAAGGGTAATTTTGTGTTCTCACCGCAAAACTTTCTAAAAATAATAAACATTGAAATCATATGTTAGCACAAAAACCACCGATAAAAATCGAATAATATCCATCAAAACATAAAAACAAAGAATTTCTCTGTGTTTAAAAGGTTATGCAGGAAAAGAATTGAATTATAATAACTGTAAAGAAAAGCTTCTCTCATGCACAAAACCTGGGCTTTTCAATTATTAGCTCAACTCAGCAAACTTCAAGAAATTTTTTCTTTGAATAAAAATGTAATTTTGCGCGCTAATCCATTAATAATTAGGAAAAAAGAAATTAAATTTCTTCTCATTTTTCATTTATCGTAGTCGTGTAGAAATGTCGATCGACCCATCACACAACTTTGATATAAAAAATCCACACAAAACCGGCCATATATTTACTCGTTTGTAATATAGACGGACAATTTAAGATAAAAAAAGAACAGTATATTGACTTCAAGCTCAATAGAAGAAAAAGAAGCTGTGGAATAACAAAGCATTCGACGGAAACGAAAAAAAGTAAGAAATTTACTCATTAAATTCACAATATGTGAGGAAAAACCCACAAAATTAAACTAGTAATTACACGTAACAAACTAAAGATTCGTCAAAAAAATTATCATCAAAATAAAACATAACAGGCACTGTTGACATATATGTGTTTTCTGGACAAGAAAATAAAATAAAATGCTGAATTCTACGGGAATATGAATCATGAAGAGAAGTGATGCATTGGCGACAGGTGTTTTACGATCGTTTCAGATGTGCAGCTCATACAAAATTAATTTCGGCCGACGCAGGTTAATTACTTACTAACTTGTCATTGGCTGACGATTAAATTATCCGAACCCAAAATAATGCAACTCATATTTATAATAATTAACTTGTGAAGTTGTTAAGAAATTAAGTCAAATGCGAGAAAAACTTTCAGACGAAACGTTTTCCGTTTAATAGACGAAAGTGGAAAGGCATTTTATCAAATCGGGGATAATTCCTTAATCCTTGATTACACATCGCAGAAATCAGTATTTTTATTTATTCAAAAATTGATTGCGAGTCGAAACAACTTTGATACAAAAATGCCCAAGTCTTTTTTGTTAAAACGAAAGCAGAGCCCTGAAGCTATAAAAAATCGCCGCATTTCTGTGCTCATGTTGTCTGACAATCAAGGTGAGTTAAGAAGCATAAATCAAATTTTTAGATAAAATTTTCAATCTCTTCACTGAATCTAATAGGTACTTGCGCAAACATGTCATATGTTGAGAATTTGAGTGTATTTGAGAAAGAGGGAGAGTTATATGTTCATTTTACTTGTAAACCAAAGCACATACCAGTCTATTATTTATTTACAGGTCTATCGACTGAAGAAGGCGTTAAAAACTCCCTTATCAACGATACGCAATGTAGGAAAAATTACCTTAAAATTAATGTTAAGCACGAAGGTGTACACAAAAGAAATTCAGATTTGTCACAGAAGAAAAGAGACAGGCAACACAGCAATATCACGACTGTAATCCCACATTCTGATAGTTCGACGCCAGCCAGAGATAGCGTTAATAATGAAAAGCAATCGTCTCGCGAAATATTGGATCCCAACTATCATTCATCTATGCGAGATTGCTTGTCAGCTGATAAAGAAAAAAAGCAAGAGACGCGAGAATTTCGAGTAATAACAACATCCGTGTCAAAAAACAGTTACAATTTGCACCAGAAGAGCTCTAACATTGACAAAGATGGCAAAAAAATTGGGGATCGCCAAACTGACGACGTAAATAGCATCAAAAAAGAAAAATATCCTGGCTTGGGTTTTTGTGGCAGACCAGATGGAAACAGTATTTTTAATTGCGGTCAATGTGGGAAAACATTTAAGACAAAATATACTTTATCCATCCATCTAAAAATGCCGGATCACACGAAAAAGCGGCCTTTTGTCTGCAATGTCTGTGGCAAGGGATTCCGTTTGTCGAGTACCCTTTGTAGACATAAAATCATTCATACCGACAGAAAACCGTATTGCTGTCCAAACTGCGAAAAAAGCTTCAATCGATCATCTACCCTTAAGACGCACATGCGAACGCATAACGAACATAAAGCATTCGTGTGCGAGATTTGCGGGAAAGGTTTTCATCAAAAGGGGAATTTGCGAAATCACGTCTTTGTCCACACTGGAGAAAAACCATTTAAATGTTCCGAATGCGATCGCGCCTTCAATAAGATGTCAAATCTAAAATTCCATATGCATACACATTCAGATAACATGCCTCATTGTTGCAAAATCTGCAGGAAGCGCTTTCTTAAAAAAGCGGAATTGAAACAACACGTAAAAGAAATTCACAGTTAGGTATTGTGTTTAAAATCCTACAGTACTCACGGATATTTACCCTACCAGCCTAGTAAAATACAATCGGTAAACACCAAATTGGCAGCGGGTAACGAATTGTCTCATTATGCCCAACTGGTAGAGTGGGCAGAATAAATAGAAAATTGAAGATAATCAGCAACTTGCGCTTCGGTAGCCATGTTTGTGTATTTTTTATTATGTTTTATTGTGACAAAATAGCTTTGTTGTTTACACGACGGGGATAGAACCACCTGTTAAAAACATGTACACAGTTTAACCATAAAAAAAAACTTGACATCTACAGTCAGTTTATATCATTCATCATTTCCGATTTACGGGAGCTGTCAGGACGGCCTTTCCAATTTCAAGCTTTAGTTAATATATTTCTATATTTAAATAGTTTAAGCGCTCATTTTCTCCTTCAGTAAAGTAGGCTTTAAAGGGTCTCACTTTGAATATAGTAAAAGAGGCGTCTATATATGGAATATTAGCTTTTACATTTTCATGCACCTCACAGAGTTTACCATTTAAATCTAAAATATGAAAGCATAATGAACTAGAAACAAATATTAATGACGTCCAATTCTATATAACTATAAGCATGCTTCTTAAAACACACTTTTCTGCGTTTTAAGGTGGGAATCTACCTGAAATCCTATTTTATCAATTTGATAGTTTTTCGTTCATCCGCTTTCATGTCAGTAAATACAATCAATAGTGAATGCCAAGAACTTGTTAGTTTATTTTACTGTCACTTAAAAGGCAACCAAGTGGGAGAAGTTAGTTTACCGTTTTTTAAAAGGTGTATTCGAAAAAAAAGAAAAGTCTTTACGTATTAAACGAAAAACTATAAAAAGAGTTGACATTAAAGTTGATCAGTGTCGTATTCGGTGTTATGAGCGTAGGATTTTATCTTAGCACAAATCCTTGCAGAGAAGTCAATTTTTAAAACGTTAGCACAAAAAATTGGACTGATTTTGTCATATGTAGCGATATTTCTATTGCTCAGGTGGAGTACGCTTAAGAGAGCAATTGACGGTTTGCTTTTTATAAATCCACTTAAAGTTTTCTTCAAACCTCGCTTGACAAATAGTGTGGTAAGCAATTCAACGTGAGGGAAATATTTCACGAAAGAGTCCACTTCAGCTGCGTAGTATATTTAAATTAAAACATGATATCAATTAAAAAATCCCAGTTCATCAAATTTCAGACTTTAACAGCAAAAACTAATTCATTTCTAAATTTAGGAAACGGAATTGTATTTCAGTGAAAAAATGCTCCAAAGGTTTTGCACGATACAGGGAAAAGATGCAACAAATTCCATGTTAATTTTTGAAATTAAGAATTCAGAAAAAGGGAAATTATATTTACCTCAAAACAAAGTTATTCTAAATTCAAAACCATTGGCATAATACTCTGTACTTTCAAACAACTGTTAGCTACTAGAGGTCTGCAGCTATTTTTACGAAACGTCGTCTCAAAAGCTGGCCGATTAGAACAGTTTTTACGAGCAACTAAAGCAGGCCGTCATTTTGCCGAAACTTGAAAGCATTGCATCATGGGAGTTTTGTACATTTTTTGTGCGGTATTTTCACTATGCCAAAGCCTGCATTGAAATACGCCGATCCGGCGAGAAATAAAATTTCTAAAGTAACTCCAAGACCAAAAGGAGCCATAGGTAGCCAAGCACCCAAGGGAGTAAAGTCCTACTCCATATATTTTATATTTTAAATAAGTCTCAGAGCGGGTCTCCATTTTGACAAAATTTGCCGCTGATTGCTTTTATTTTTTCAAAAATTTAAGATACTTATTTCGAAGCCCCGGAGAAACCGCGGACAGCTCTGCTTCGTTCATGCTAGGACTCATTAGCACGGTATAGCTTTTCAGCCACAAGCAATGAGTTCCAGTTACTTGCCTAATGGCAGGAACTGAATAACGTTTTTTGACCGTTATTTTCGTAAGAAACAAAGTTTGCGATTAATCTCTACAGACTCGTTGACGGAAGGTAAAAAACATACAGACCTTAGAAAACCCAACAATAATGGTTGTTTT
>JAPEIX020078735.1:0-10861 GCA_026122405.2 Zoanthus sansibaricus | reverse complement strand
CGTCATGACGTTGAAAATTCAACTCGATGCATATACTATATTTTCTTAAGTATGGTGCTCCGCAGGAGCTCCGCTAAGAATAACGACTTTATTATAGGTGAACAACTAAAAAATAACAAAGTCAACAAAACGTATGTAAAATGTTATGAAGAAACTATATTTCGTCTGAGCAAACCAGCGGCTTCTTCAAGTTTGAACTTCAAACTCCGACGTAAGCAGTTAACATTATTGTGTGGCTCTTAACTTTTCCATCAGTTAGGCAAGTTATTTCTATCTGGCCGGAGGCCTACTCATTGGAAACACCATCTGTACCATTGTAAGATAGTCGAAAATCGACCTTTTATGAACATGACTTACAGTCACATATAACTGAAATATAATAATTTAAGAAGTCAACATTACATAAATAAAATCAAACAAAGTACTATTTCGGCTAGCCAGTTTAAACTAGCGTTCTTCAGGTGTGGAAATGAATTCAAATTTGAATTTATTTCCACAACTGAGGAAGGCTAGTTTGGCTAGCCGAAATCAGTATAGTGCTCTGTTTAAATTTTATGTACGTCGTGCTGACTTCTTAAATTATTATATTTTAGTTTTTCTACAAAATCGTCTACAAGAGTCTTAACTCGGACGTTAGTGATTTACAGTATTACATTGTATTTTTTAAAAATAAAACTAACATATAACTGACACAGAAGTCTTCGAGGGCCTGCAGTTTAAGGTTCTTTTATAGTAGAACTGACATAAAAGTCAGTTTCTCCTCAATTATTTTAAGACCCTGAGTGTTGGTTCGGCCAGGAATCGAACCCGAGCCTCCCGCACGGCAAATTAGCACTCAGTTAGCAACTAGGCTAACCAGTTAGCCGAGAGGCTCGATTCTTCTCAATTTTTTAAAGATCCTGAGTGTTGGTCTGGTTGGTTAACCTTAAGATATTTCCTTAAAGGTTTTTCATTATCAAATAGATTGTTTTCCTTCTATATCTCGCTGCATTTTCCTTGTCCTGACAAAGCCATGTTACCTATCGTGTAGCATTTCACCAAATAAGGCCATCACTTATGCAATCAACTGGAATGTGCTGAGAAGCACATATTACGTACAGTGTAACAATATCAACCAAAGCAATTGAAAGAAATTAAACAATAACAGAAACAATATTGTCTTCAACAGAAGAGGCTGAGCTCGCGTGCATGCACTACTTGACTGCGATAATGCTACATTGCGTGCTATTTCATTAAAGTTACAAGTAAAATTAACTCGCCTAAAAACGTCTAAAATTTGATAGAATTTGTTCAAAAATATGATTAATATTTAATTACTTGTTCTCATCTTTTCTTTAACAGACGCTAGTAAAGTTTCTTTCTTTTGGGTTTTTTTGGAAGAGATTATGTTAGCCGCGAGTCCAGTTTTTACTGCTGAACAAGGTTTCAAATAAATTTATACAGGCATTTTTTTTGTAAGAACAACTTAATAAGAACAATGAGGCTCAGATTTGCCGAAACTTTTAAAAAAACAATTTAAGGTTAAGTTCAGGCTAATGTTGAAAAAAGTGAATATGTTCTGGTTGAAACTTTACTGAATCTTGTAATTTACATTTGCATGTGCACAGCAAAAGCAGAAAAAGCGCCGTTTCACATTTATTATTGTATCTATATACTAGTACTATTCTTCCAAATGACAAACTTATTCA
Organism: Zoanthus sansibaricus; assembly: GCA_026122405.2. Taxonomy (NCBI): domain Eukaryota; kingdom Metazoa; phylum Cnidaria; class Anthozoa; order Zoantharia; family Zoanthidae; genus Zoanthus; species Zoanthus sansibaricus. The sequence continues at coordinate 9,173 of JAPEIX020078735.1, read as the reverse complement.
TTGCCGGATTTCAAGCCGAGAGAGCCTGGGTACAAGTCCCTTAATTCTTATAATTACTAAATATAACTAACATAAAAAGAAAGATCATACTATAACTAGCAAAATCCCAAAGTTTGAGGTTAAACCGATCAATATTTAACGAAATATAGCTGTTTTAAGATATAAGAATTTCTAAAGAAATGTATGGCTTCCGGACAATTCTTCACATTGTGTCCGGCCGTCATACATTTCTTTAGAAATTCTTGTATCTTAAAACAGCTATATTTCGTTAACTATTGATCGGTTTAACCTCAAACTTTGGGATTTTGCTATTTATAGTGTGATCTTTCTTTTTATGTTAGTCATATTTGGTAATATAAAGAATTAAGGGACTTGTACCCAAGCTCTCTCGGCTTGAAATCCGGCAATTATCTAAAAACTTCCGCAGTTGCACGTGCCAAAGACTTCACCAGTTGTTTTTACAAAAGCAAGAGAACTGATAACATTAATCACACAAATTTTGCACTTTCCTTTGAATCTTGATTGACAATCATTTCGGTGGGAACTTTGTATTAATATATTTGGAAGTTTTCATAGAGGTCGAAATAATTTTTAGTTTCGACAACTGGTTACGCTCGACAAACTCAAAGTTCAAACGTTCAAAAAGCAAAACTGTTTTCAACTATTTTCACTATCAATTACATTTTATCATGCCATGACTCCCCATGAGCGAAGTTGTATTGTGAGAAACTTAAAACAAAGTTTATTCATTCGAACCTAATATAAGAATGCTTTTGAAGTCACTTTTATTGTCGGTATATTTTTTTGTTAACTTCCAAAATATGTCAAACATGCCTGCTATGTACTCAACTTATTGTGTTTGGTTCCAGCTAATAACTTGATTAAGCGCTGAAAACATTTAGATTCAACTGCCAACTATCAAGACATATTAAACTACAACAAAAGCAAAAATCTTGAATTTAATTTTATTATCCCATCGACAAAGAAAAATTTTGTTCTGTTTCTCTCTGAAAGCTAAGAATTCGAGTGGCAATTAACATATTCTTCATTTGTACAAAACTCAAACATAAGCAAGCAACAACAAAAGATAGAAAAGTTAAAACACTCTACGGCTTCTATAAAATTATTATGTTCAGTTATATAAATAATACAGAGAAAAGTTAAAACATACAATCAATGATTTACGAATTGTGTATTGTGTTTAATTTACATTAAAACGATCGAAAAACACGATCTACAATTGCAAGAGATTATGACGGAAATCCACATAGATTCTGTGGTAGCCCCGCTAATGTACTTTTTAATGCCCCATATTTTGAGGTTAAGCATGCGCCATTTTCGCATGGCGCACGTCCTTCCCAACTCCTGTAATAGTCGGAAAATATGGACTGCGGACCGGCAGTTAAGTACATTTTGGGTTGTATATTGCAGAAATAATGAACAAAGTGTGCAGAGAGCTTTATAGCTTAATATTTCTAGGTGCGTTACAAGTTGTTTGTATGACGTTATGAATGATTGTCGAGGTTACGACGCCTAAAAATCATTCAGGCCTCAACAGAATTAGAACCCAGGACTTCTGCGATACCGGTGCAGCGCCCAAACCAACTGAGCTGTGAAGTCAAAACTGTGAGAGCGGGTCATTTTTAGTGGGTCCTTCATTGCCACTCTGAAACCTGTGTACAACGATTGTTGAGGCAATCGCATATATAACCGGATGATCATTCATTAATTATTTGTTTACATCGCGGTAGAAACACGGTCTCAATAATGTTGTTTGTATGTCGTTTAGGACAATATTGAGATGGTGAACTACGTGTGGGCGCTGTGTAGAGACCAGAGTATTTTGGATCATCGATCGGCGTGGAGAGTTCTAGAGTTTGGAATACAGAATAGTAGTGCGTGGGTGTAACCTGACTCACCAGATGGACACCTACAGGACAAATGGACTCGTTAATCTTTAATGACGGAGTCCAAATGAACTATTGATTTTTTGCTAAAGAGTCCGAGAGGTGAAACCTTTCAAGATCACTCAACTACAGCAGTTGTTCAATTAGCAATAGCAAAAAGAGCAAAAACCAGTTGAAGTATAATTTTGAAAGAAAAGCGCGCGTTTACTGCAACAAGTGGATTGGTGACAATAGATCTCTAGCGATGTAACCAATCAAAACGCAGCATTTGTCCATTTGTTAATTGATTAAGATGCGGTTCATCAAGAACAATAACCGACTTGTATTTTATTCTGTGAAAGAAAAACAGGGCAATGAAACCGACAAAGCATATTTGGTTGGTCACACCTAAGGTTCCCAGAGTTATACGTTTAGTAGTTTAGTCAAGACTTTTTATAGGAAGCCGTTAGTTAAATTCTCAGAGTTCATGAAAACTCTACACTGTTGTACTGTAAATTCCAAGATACCTGAAGTATTAGCCTGCGAGCGGGGTTTTCCAATTTATGTTGGAAAAGAAAAAGGCCCTGGGTGGGAATGGAAAGAAGAGACTGCAGGGAACCCATTGTGTTTTGATTCCGCTGCGTCCAAAAATACGATGCAGCAATTTGATTGGTCTAGACATTAATGACGTGTGTCGTATATCCGGAAGTTGAAAAGCTCACTTGCGAAGAAAGACAATGATGTGATCATGAACAGGCTTTTGTCATGGTTAGTAAATGGCAAGCGATGATCATGCATCGGCTTTGGTTTTTAAGCCTCTGAATAGCATAACAGAAGAGTAACATATATAAGAAGCAAATGAACTCTAAATTTTAGCTTCTTCTTCTTCGGACTACCTGTTCGAATGACGTCAAGTCGCATTCCGCCTCGATTTCATGATCCACGCGCTCTTCGCAAGTCGACGTCGCCGATAGATAGATAGACTGATAGCAAACTGAAACCTAAACTCGGCCTACCACAGGTAGCCCGAGTAATAAAAATTGACTGGTTCTTTACTAAATATGTCCGAAATTACATGGACATGATTATTAAATGAATACAGTATGATTTTAACAAGGGTTTAAATTATTTTGTGAAAACATTTTAGTCACCAAAGCCAAGGTGTAATGGGAGTGGTGTGTTTAATTTATACTTGTTGAATTTACACCACAGCCATTTAATAATAGTATTACCCCATGAACATGATGTCAGAGTGGTTGTTTTGTTATAACCCAGTATCACGTGGTACAAATCAGCCAATCAGAATGCATTAACAGTGTATAAAAATTGAATAATAAAAAGTGATAATAACATCATGATCTAATAGTAATCCAATGAGTTTCTTTGTGTTAGTTGTGACCATTGAAGATGCTTTTGATCAGGATGATTGGGATGCTTGGAGCAAACTAACATCAAGTGTCAGCATCCAAATAGTTGGGTCAGATATTTTTGTATTATTTTTATTAGTTTAGAAAGTAGCTTGTGTATCTGCCTGTTGGTATTATATTCACATACTGTACATGTCAGGAGCTTGCCTAGTGTATTCAGTAAGGAACAAATCAAGACATTCTGCAGAAAGGAGACAATTAAGCTGCATACTGTACACAAAAATATATAATTTGTTAATCTGTAGTTCAGAAATTTGTACATTATATAACTTTAAATTAATAAATAATTATTTGTAGTGTATAAGTAATTTGTATGTTACCAGCAGTATGTGCTTAGAACCATAGTTTTTCCTATATTTTCTTCACTTACCTATTCTGTATTGTACTGGTTCGTTGGTGGTGCTAGACGTTTTGGCAACAGTAGTGCCCTCTTCATTAACTATACGTGGCAGAATACAAGAACTAGCTAATGTGCTTAGAACCATTATTTAATATTTTACTAAAATAATAGTAGAAAATTAGTACTTAGTTGTGGTAACAGCAGCAGCATCAGCAGTAATAAGTACTATTTTTGTTGTACTTTCCAACTAATTTTTTCATGCTTATTAAAATCTTTTTCTAGAGATGACCTGACAGTAACAAACCCCAAAAGGTATGAGGCTCTTTAGGTGTATTATTGGTGTCGATCTTAAATTTTTCTTGCTAAACTTTTATACAATGATTTCCAACGTTTCTTGTTCCACTTTTTATGCCTTGTTATTATTGTGTATATTGAGCTCATTGACTTGTTCAAATGAATGGAATATATGCTTGCTTTAAAACCATTGTCTTAATAAGGCTTGAAATTAAGAAAATTTCATGGTCGCATTTTTGTGACTGGTTGTAAAATTTTAGTCGCAAAATTATAAACAGTTAATCGCCAAATTGTGACCGCTGAATGTTTTAGTCACACAAGGAAATGTTTAGTCGCAAATGCTACCATATCGGTTGCAATTTCAAGCCCTGATTAAAGTAATTTCAACCATAAGCAGAAATAAGATTTAATTTAAAATATGATTACCATGATTTCAATGTCAGGGTTTCTATCAGGTTTTAAGTAGCCAGAGTTTTTTGAAACGTAAATGGTTGTGGGTCCAGGGGACGCAGCTCACGTGATTGACTCTCAAAGTAATGAAAGTTGCTTGAGAAACCTTGCAGAGAAGTGAGCAAAGCATTACCTTCTTTAGCACCCAGGTGGACTCGACCTTCTGTCACCTTGCAAGAAGCCCATTGCCTCTAGAGATTGAAACAGTTTTTGTTGGTATACGTACTTAGCATGGAAGAAATGTTTGTGTTGACACAAGCTTCTTTTTCTCTTAAGAAAGAAGCTAGTATCAACATAAACATTTCTTACATAGATATTTCAAAACTGAAGATATTTATATATAGTTAGCATGTGATAGATTACTTATTGTTCCATCCAGGGAAAGATCATAGACTTAACATTAATTTTAGCTACAGGTTAAAAGCCCCAAGATATTTAAATTAGTTTAGCTTAGCTTTCTTTTTAATTGGTTGTACCCTCGATTGTTTTACAAACTAGGATTCAAACGGCAATAGACAAGAAAGCATGTAATTGCCTTTTGCTCAAAGTCAATCAAATAGGATCAGTGACAGAGTCTATACAAGCGTAAGTTACATTAACAGTTATATTGAACACTTGTTTTAAATTACTGGAATAATTAAATGTACTGGCTTTTACCCAACAAAGATATAACTAGCGTATCTAAAAGATAGTAATGCTGCGTCACATTTTGTTGATAGTGTGATACTTTATGCAGTGACTAGAATTAGATTGAAGAGCACGAAATGACACACTGAGTTTTAAATTAAGATGTCACAGTTAATCGTCCAGATTTACAAACTTTCAAATACTGCATTAAGGACAACAGCAAGGGTTGTGAAAGCCAAGAACGATCTCCTTCACTTTGCTTTACAGGTAAATCAAAGCAAACTATAACCAGTAACCTTTCTCATCTGCAATCCGCGCGAGAAAGGATGCCAGCAAAACGGTGTCACAACCGCATGTTGTTTGTGGCGCAATGCATTCTGGTAAAAGTGGCGCAGTGCACTCTGGTTAAATGCAATGCATTCTGGTAAAAAGTGATGAATTCGAGGATCCGTACTCCCTTTTATATATTCCTCTTAAATCCTGTTTATGTTGCTGCTCGCTCGCTGTGCTCGCTCCGCAGCAATAATAATAATAATATTAATAATAATAATAATAAAAACGATAGTAATAATAATAACAAAAATTATAGTAAAAGATATTTTAAAACTACTATATTACTTACCTACCCTAACTGCCACAATACTTACCTACCCTAAGAACTCCAATACCCACGCACCCTAACCACCCTAATACTTACCCACCCTAACTACCACAATACTTACCTACCCTAAGAACTCCAATACCCACGCACCCTAACCACCCTAATACTTACCCACCCTAACCACCCCAATACTTACCTAACCCTAAGAGCCCCAATACTTATCTACCCAAGCCACCTCAATGCTTTCCCACTCTAAACACCCCAATACTTACCCACCCTAACCATACCAATATTTACCCACATTAAATATCCCAATATACTCTACTTAAAATGAATTGTTGTTTTTGAATTAACTGCTAGATAAACTTTAAAAATTGTTATATGAAATATCTTAAAATACCCTCTTACGGTATACTTTGCAGCCATCATAATGTTTTGTAGATTTCATCAAATCGTATATTTCCAACTTAAGTAAATTGAACTATCATAAAACTTGACCCCTTTAGGTGCAAACTTGCACAGTCCAGTGGCTGGGGGGTGATGGTGAGTCACCGCAGTGGAGAAACTGAAGACACTTTCATTGCAGATCTTGTTGTTGGACTCTGTACTGGGCAGGTGTGTTGTTTTGTTCAAAATTAAGTATTTTAGCATTTTGGCACAGAGTGAAGTTTCGAGCAAGATTGAAATTTTATGGTAAATTTCCATCCTATAGCTTACTTTATTATGAATAATAATTATGCATAAAAGTCTTACTAATTTTTTATCCATGTAATACTAACTCTAACACAACAGGTGCTGCTAGACACTTTTGATAACAAATCACTAATAGATTAGTCAATCAGAATGTAGGATTTGTAATAGTCCACTATAGACCTTTATCACGCTTGTTTGAGTCAGTTTTCTTAAATTACTCTTGATTCTAAAAACAAAATATTTTCCCTAGTACTTATACGACTTGTGTATTTAATCAGATAAAAACTGGAGCACCCTGCAGGTCCGAGCGGTTGGCCAAGTACAATCAAATTCTGAGGTTATTATTATTATTATTATTATTATTATTGTTGTTGTTGTTGTTGTTGTTGTTGTTGTTTTAATTGTTAGTTATTTTTATTACTAGTTATAGTAATAACAGAGTTCTTCGCAACGCAACCATTCTTGCAGCTAACAATAACTTGATCAGCTTTGTTTCCTGGAGTCAATGTACATCAAAACTGCCAAACCAAGCCTAACCACTGGACTCAAAGCCATAAAGGAACTGACTGTTTGCTTAGAACTCACTTTGCTTTGTCTCACCAAGAAACTGGCATTTTGTTCAGAATTCTGTTTGTTATGCTCTGTTATGCTTTGCTTAATTATTTCCTTCATAAATTACATCACAATCTTTGTACTCGTCATGGTATATAAGCCATGCGTACTTGTAACAACACGCTTGAAAATGGTTTTGAATTTCAAAACCGAAATATTTCACGGATTTGTGTTCTTTCGGAATTGTTTACTAAAATATTTAGTACACTTCCAAAATGTTTTCCGGAGTCGTTTTCCTATAATAGTAATAGAAGTCGTAGAAGATGGTGCTGCAGCAGTAGTAAATATAGTATTTGTACTTGTTATCAGATATCTAATTTCAAAAGTAAAAGGGCCTCGTCGATTCGATGTCCTCTTAACAACATTCTCAAGAAAAAAATGGAATTGAGCAATAGTTTTACAAGGTTGCACTAAAAAGGAGTTAAAGTTAAGTAACTGCATGTGAAGGATTAAAGAAAAACAGTAAATATTATGTGCATTATAAATGTAATATTATAAATGTAATATTAAATAACTTTCAGCTAATAGAGTATCTCTATTTGCCGAGTTTTGTGGTCCGTATAAAATTATACCATCCGGACACAAATGGTTGACAGTTGTCCTAAAATGAACGACTTCCATAAATGAACAAATTTATTTCTTTTTCTCACGATACTTGTCACTGGAAAGACCATAAAGGTTCGACTACCACCTGTGAGTCTTCATCAGCTGCCTTCTTGTTTTCATATTTTTATTTCCACTTCAACAGAAAGATGAAAATTGACCATCATTCCCTGTTGTAGTCAAGATAGTGAAGGTCTTAAGTTTGCAATCACCGCCTGCATGTCTCGAAAGATGTCGCCTAAAGTTGTCATTATTTTTACAAAGTAATACTTTGTGACGAAAAATAACCAGTTCCAAATTATATACACCATTAAAATGACATATTTTAGAGTTTGTTTTCACTAGATGAAGTGAAAAATAGTTGAGTGTCCTTAAACATAGGTTCTACCAAGTTAATGATACCCCACTAGGAGCTGTCATTAATGTCTGAAAGGCACTTTAAAGACAAATAAGGGCCTCAATTGATTTTAAAATTTTCCAGACTCAAATCTTTGATTATCATTCTTTTGGCCTAATCGTAAATCAGAAGTATAATAGAAACTCCTGAGAACTTGCTACAAATGCCTTGGTTGTAGATATCTCTTTTATTGTGGCCATATCAACTATCCGGTTGGTCGCTGTCCCCTTGGACTGCACTGTAGTTTGTTCATGTTTCTGATTTTCTTCACTGTTTGTAGGATTGAGGAGGAACTGGGTGCTAATGCACGCTACGCAGGTGCTAAATTCCGGCGTCCAATGGCGTGAGGTGCACTCGTCGATCACGCCCTGTCGTGTGGTTTGGAATCAACATGGTCGTAACGTCCCAAGAAAGCTTCGTACTGTGTCGAGCAAAGTTTTCTAGAGTCGAAATAATTGGCCTTCGGAATAATATTTTACATTTGAAAACCTAAAAGTAGTTTCAAAGTAGGCATTGTAATAGAGAAATAAAGTGTTTAATAGACAAAAAAATCAATGGCTTTCGATATCCCCTAGTTTACGATTTTTAAGGTCCGCTGTTGTTTATCCTTTTTATCAACGACCTGCCAAATTGTCTATCGAATTCCCAACCCCAAATTATGCTGATGATACCCAGTTAACCTTTGACAGCAAAGACCCGGATTGCATAAAAAACCTAAACCATGACCTTCGGCTGCGGGGGAGACTATTGGAACATTAGTCTGTTCAGAGTTGCCACGGTCAGTGAAATGTTGGGGAAAATCAATGAAATTTGTATTTGGTCGGGGAATTATATTTTCTTGCATCCTCTACTATAACCTAGACAAGTTTCGAGTTTTGCGGGCGCATTTATGCCAAACTCTGCTTCAATATTTAACAGGTTTAAATGCACCACATCAACTCCCACTTCTTTGCACGGCAAGGACTGTCTCGAAGCTACCATTCTTCGTTTTCAACCACATGGTTTACTGATGTTTTAAAATTTCGAAATATTCATTCCTTTCCCAAATAAGATAAAGAGTTCATGAGCTTGTAGAGCAATTAAAACAAGTTCTGGGATAATTTTTGGAGCAAAGGAATAATTCTCTACGGAGTTATTAGCGAACAAAAATTCTGAATATTTAGTGGTCACTAATAACATGTGATAGCCGAAGAAGAGGATTAATAATGAAGAAGATGCTTGCGACATGTAGGATTCTTGTTAA
>JAPEIX020078715.1:0-10862 GCA_026122405.2 Zoanthus sansibaricus | reverse complement strand
GAAATGGTATTCCGAGGAAGACCGTCCGGACCACGAGTAGTGCCGGTGGACCGTTGCGCGCCCGGATCCTGCTGTCCCCGGGGATCTCCTGGCTGAGAGAGACACCGGCGCCGGCGCATCGGCAACAGATTCGATGTCCTGCGCTCTCGGACCAGCTTTCATGCGCTGACGTACCGGAACCCGCAGCCCGGATCGGTTACTGTCGGCCTGCCCTGGGAGAGGCTGCGGGCTGTGCGCAAGGCCAGCGCGTTGAAATCGTGGCGCCCCATCCGGGTGATCGGCGACGGTGCGGCGCGGCGGAACGAATGCACCCATGCGACCCGCTCAGCCTGATGCACGGGGCGAGGGACCTGCGCGGCCTGCGGGCCAAGAGCCACGGCGTATGGCCGTGCCGGCTCCATGTCTGAGTTGCCAGGCCGGCGATTGCGGCGTGATCGCCAAAATCCGCTCTGGGAGCTGCTTCTTGACAGTCAACCTTTGCAGTGTAGGTGAAAAAATGCATCCGAAGGCTTTGTCGACAATCGCGCCAACGATGATCCGAGTGCTGCTCGTCTTGTGCCTCGGTTCGATTGTGGCTAGTTGCGATATCGATCACATGCCGATTTGGAATTCACAGGCAAATATGGGGCAAGGGGGCTGGGTTCCCGATCCCACTGCCCCTGCCGCGCGGGAGAGAATGGAGGGGTATATGGGGTGGGATACCTTCGAGGAGCAAGCATGCATATCCTATCACATGGAACGGGAAATGGGGGTTATATGGGTTGAGGGTACCCATCTTGAGCTTCTTGAGATTTCTTTGGCCCAACATGGCGTCACAATGGACCCGAACGGATCGCCGCAGGACCGCTTGGCATTCGACATCTGGCAATCATGCATCAACAATGGATATTGGGAGCGGTCAGGCGGCAGCTAGACCCGCTCCGGCTTCCATTTCGTCCCGTTGCCTGCCGGGACGTCGCTACGGATGTTGGCGTCCGTGATGTATTAGCCCTGGCTGAGGGGCTGCCGGCCGATTCGCCTCGGTCGATGGGACAGCAATCGCCGCCGACCGTCCTGACAAGCGCGGCCGCTTTGCTTTGGTCGCGCCCCCAGGACGAGCGACTAAACCAAGCCCATGACAGCCGCCAACACCCGCATGTATTGGGCCGGGTCATTCGCCAATCCACCGGACACCTGTCCTGCGGATGGCCGTGGTGAGACGGGTGGCTGCTCCCGCTCGTTCGGACCTGCCCTGCCTCCCGCCGGGGCGGACCGACAGAGACCGATCCTGGCGGTCGGGTTTCGGTCCGAGAGTGCATGAAAACTGGTTCTAGAGTGCATGAAAACTGGTCCGAGAGTGCAATCTCAAGGACTTATCCGGAGCCGGTTCTCGACAATCCTCGGTGGTTGAGGCCAGAGTGCACCTTGCCGAATGCGCCCTCGGCAAGGATCTGGAGCCTATTCATGAACGAGGAAATTCGGCCCGACGGGAGCACGATTTGCAGTTGGCGAAGTTTGGACATCCCGCAGCGGCAACGTGCCGGTACGCTGGAGATGATCATGGCGGACGTCTCCCCATTGCCGATCGGATTCTCCAAGCGGCCGCACAAGGATATCTCCGCCAGGATTCGATTGACCTCATTCGACCGGCAGCTGCTGATGGATTATCGATGCGACCCCGTGGAGCGCTTTCGATTTCATCGGTCGAATGACGAAATCCAGCGAAGCCGCATCCCTTTTCTGTCCGTCATACAGATCCTCGAAGCGCCGCAGGAGTTTGGCGTCGGCAACGGCACTCTCTCGCTCTCTCCAGGGGATTTCTTTCTCAGCGACAGCGAAGAGACTCTCCACGCCGCGCAGGACAGTCCTTTTGCCTTTCGCTGCCTGCATTTCCGGAAAAAGTTCCTACTCGACGTGATGCCTCATGCACATGACTATGTTGGACAGGCGATCAGCGGGAAGAACGGTCCCGGCGCGTTGTTCGCGGCTCACATGCAGGTTTTGGCGCGCCAGTTGTCCAGCCCGGCGAACGGAGACGCCTCATCTCACCAACCGCGATTTGCACAGGATGGGCGTAAAATGGTCACCCGGACCAAGGATATTTTCTCCGACGCGATGCAGGTAACCGGCGACCTGTTCGCCTATGCCATCGGAGCGACGGCCGCGGTCAACGGCCACGCCATGCGCACGATCATATTCGATCGGGCCCGGCAGTACATCCTGGCAAATCTCCGCCGGGGCGACCTCACGCCGTCGCGTGTGACCGAAGCGCTGGCCATCTCGAGCCGCTATCTGCACTTGGTCTTCGAGTCCTACGACACGACGGTCGGCACCTGGATTCGCCGGCAAAGGCTTGAGCGCTGCCGGCGGGAGATTCAGACCGTCGGCCTTGGTGGCGGGCGGACGATCACCGAGATCGCCCATTCTTGGGGCTTCAACGACAGCAGCCATTTCGCGAAGGCATTCCGGCGGGAATACGGGCTATCGCCCAGCGACCACCGGGAATGTGTGCGAACCAACGGCAGCCTAGCCGACGGCGATTGACCCGAAGGACCGAATCGGGACGGCCCGACCAGGTCGAGCAGAGTCCGCAGCCGGTTCGGCCGGGCCCGATGCCGGCGGCCGATCCTGGTGCGACAGCGCAAGAAATACGGTCCGAGAGCGAAATCGTGCGGGTTTAGCTGGCGCGCGCTCTGGACAATCGTCAATTGTCGAGCTGAGACTGCTTCGCACCGGACGTCCATTCGACGTTAGTTGTAAAACACTTGCATGAATAGACGTCCCGGACGCGGGCCGGCATCATCTCCGATTGGCGCGCCTCGCGTATCCACAGAGGATATCGCAATGCCGCCCCGCAAGTCTTCGCCCCCAGCTTTGCACTGCGACAGCATAAGAAACCGATGCGATATGTCAGATGATTTCTTGGATTTCTTCGCCGGGCACGAAGGTGAGCCCGCGCATTTGTTCTTCGTAGACGGTTGCCTCCGCGTTCGATGCTGGGAAGGCCATATTTCCGCATTGCTCGACTCCGTGTCCCAGGAGCAAGGACGCTGGAACGGCTTGGCCGAGGCTCACCATCTTGATTGGTGGAGAGACTATACCTGGCGCGTCATGAACAGCACCGCATGCCTGACACAGCTGAAGCAGGCCCAGATGCGGGACGGCCTCAAGGCTTGCGAAGCGGAGCAGGTGCGGAAGGTCAGGCTGGCTCTTCTCGAGCTCTTCCAGGACGCCGATCGCACAGGAGGAGAGGTCATCGTGCGGCGCGATTGAATGCCCAAACGCTGAGGACGTCGTCGTAGCTGACTTTGGGAATTCTGCCTGGGGTCAACTGCGTTCGGTGGACTGACGAATCGATCGTGCCTGTTCGCGGAAATCCTTGGGCGAAAGGCCGTATTCCCGCCGAAATGCCTTCGCGAAATAGCTGCTGTCGTTGAACCCCCAGGAATGGGCGATCTCGGTGATCGTCCGCCCGGCCAAGCCTGCCGTGAGAATATCCTGCCGGACACGCTCCAACCGTTGTTGACGAATCCAGGTGCCGACCGTCGTCTCGTAGGACTCGAAGACCAGGTGCAGGTAGCGGATCGAGATGGACAGGGCCTCGGCGATGCGCGGAGGCGTGAGGTCGCCCCGGTGAAGATTTGCCAGGATGTACTGCCGGGCCCGATCGAAGGTGATTGAGCGCATCGCGTGGCGGCTGACCGCAACCGACGCGCCAACGGCGTAGGCGAACAGCTCGCCCGTCACCCGCATCGCGTCGGAGACGTCTCCGTCGTCCTGGCCGGACAACTGGTGCACCAGGGCCTGCATGTGAGCCGCGAACAAGGCGCCAGGGCCGCTTTTCCCACTGAACACCTGTCCGACGTAGTCATGTGCATGGGGCATCACGTCGAGCAGGAAGTTTTTTTCGAGATGCAGGGCGCGCACGACAAATGGACTGTCTTGCAAGCCATAGGCGCCCTGCTCGCTGTCCCCGAGGAAGAAATCCTCGGGGGAGAGGAAGAGAACCTCCTTGCCGAGACCGAATTCCTGCTTCGCCTTGACGATTTGAACGATTGATAGAAACGCGCCGCAGCTTCGCTGGATCTCGTCGGTCGACCGAAAGAAGTGGAACTGGCCCACCGGGTCGCATCGGAAATCCATCAGCATGTGCCCGTTGAGCGGCATCATCCGAAACCTGGCGGAAACATCTTCGTGCAGCCGCTTGGAAAAGCTGACCGGCATCGGGGAGACGCTGGTCATGACCGTCTCCAGCGCCCTGGCACGTTCCAGTTGTGGAACGTCCGAAGTGCACCACTCGGAGACCGTGGTCGGATCGCGTCCAAAGTTTTCGCTCATGCAGGTGCCCCAAGATCGCTACGGAATGCGCATTCGGCGACACAAAGTCTGGCCTTAGCGATCAGAGATTGTCGAGGGCCACCCGCGCTGAATCGGGGAGATTGCGCTCTCGGACCGGATTTCATGCGCCACCGTACCGGAGCCGTCCACCGGGATCGGTCACCGTCGGCAATACGCCCGGGCACGTTGGTCACCATGGTTGCGCGGTTACGCTTTAGCTGTTTGAGCCGGAGAGAAGAGATGAAACTCACCGATGTATTTGGGACAGCAACCATGGCGGCCAGTTTGCTGTTGGGACCCGCCAACTGCACCTTCGTCGGTAGCACGCACGGCAACAGTTTCGCCCAAGCCCAGCCTGCCGGCTCCAATGCCGACTTTCTCGCATCCCTGATCGCCGCCAACCGCGCCACAATCGTCGCCCAGGTAAGGGAGATTCATGGCTGGGAGCCGGAAACGTACGATATCGAACCGTTGGCCCAGTGGGATCACGCCCGTGTGCCCGTTTTCGCGGTCAACACCAACGTTCTGATGACGGACTTCGCGCCGCTCTACGCCGTCCTTCCAAGTGGTGAGCTGGTCTCACAGCACGACAGCGGCTCCCTCAGCACCATCATTAGGCATATCTTTGTAGAGCCGACGGTGGCGGACGGCATAACTATCGCCCGGCTTTCGACCATGTTTGGGGATTTTGGAGCCTACGTGGGTGAACTTGCCCAGAGCTTCCCATTGGGTCCACCGGTCTCACCCCCGCGGCAGTCCACCAATGTCGCGTATAGACAAGAGGGAGACACGCACATCTTCGCCTTTTACGCATTCAATCACGAACGCATGCGTCTGTTCGACTGCCAAGTACGAATTACCGCCACGGGCACGGAGCTCGCCGCAAGGCGGATCAGGTTCATGACGGAGTAAGAGCAGAGGGGAGCAACTCGATCCGCCGACCGCTCTCAATAGAATTCGGTCTTGCTGTTCTTCGGCTCATGGATTTCCAGCCTGCCGGGAAATCGCCGAAACGAACTGCGTCGCAACAACTCCACGTCCTCCTCGCGAGCACCATTGGTGGGGCGGTGCCAATAGCTACTCTAGACCAGGAACCAGTTTACGGGGTGTCGGCCACCTTGCCTTGGCCAAACTGGTCAGGTGGCGCTCCCCAGATTCCCGAGGGAAGATGGATATGAGCGTGCTCTTCATCATTGTCGGCCTGTTTCTGCTCGCTGCGGCACTTTACGAACCGCTGTTCGAGTTCCTCATGAGCTTGAGAGGTCTGCGCTTCGAAGGAGGATTTAGGATCTTCGAAAAAGCAACGATGGTGGTAGGCGGGATCGCGGCCATTTACCTCGGCATCTGGATACTCGTGAAGCTATGAGAGGCCCCGAGGCCACGTCCAGGATCAGGCGTAGGTGGATATTGAGCCACTCAGACACAGCGAGGAAGTCGGTGGTGGACAATGCCGGCATCGACCTTCCGAGTGAGGCCCGCTCCTAAGCCAATGGACTCTGCTTAAGCACAGCAACCAATCCCGCGGGGCGAAGACTAGAAATCTCATTGAGCGGTAGCATCGTTTGATCACAAAGTGACCCGCCCCCCGCAAGCTCCTTGGGTCAGATGAGAGTCCGCTATGACGAAAGGGACGATCCACAAGAAGTCGTTCGGAGTGGGACCTGGGCGTGACGCCTCACGCCGTCTGCAGCACCGGCCCAGCAGGAAGAAAGTCCAACGGAGAAGCGCCGATTGTTCGTCGCAAGGCGGGCGCGGCCGGCACTCACTACGGGATGAAACAGATGGACGATCCGATGTTCGCCGCCGTCGAGAAGTACGTCGAAAAGATTGGCCGCAGACACTGCAAGGAGCCCGCCGATTTCATGAAGCTCGCCGGTTATCTCGCGTGCAAGGCGGAAAGCATCTACGGGATGATGGGTGGGCCCGAAATGATCGTCGATGAATTCTCGGCCGTCGTAGATAAGGCCAGGGAGCGGCTCTAGATGTCTATCTCGTGCTGGGCACGGACGATGTTCCTTTCCAGTGCCTGATCGGCTGTGATTTGCATGCGCAACGGGTTTCCGAGCTCGTGCGCGGCGAATTCTGCCGGCCCAAGGATTTCCGACGTATCGCAGATCGCTATGACGAATGCGTCGTCATCGTCCGGTCCGCAATCCCTACCGATGCGGCTTCCGCAACCTTCGCCATTTGAGGCAACGCTCGGTATTTCAGCTGATCGCATCCGCGAGGCAACGACGGAGACCCATCATGCGACCATGTCCCGACGCTGAAACACGGCAGAAGATTGCAGCATCGATTTCGGAGTTGGCGGGGCTCTTGTTGGCCGACGGCGATTTCGATCGATTTCGTGAGAAGGCGAAGGCCGAATTCGACGCGCTGGCGCTGATGGATCCGTCTCTTCTGACATTGTTTTTCCATGATCCGCCGCCGGAGCCGCCGCGCTACGACGTAGCAACGCATGGTTTCGGCGGCTGGCTCAGCTGCTGCCAGTTCGCCGCGTTCGAGCTGATCTACAATTTCGGTGAGGACGCGCTGCCGTGGCTGCGCGAGATTGCCTGGGGCGAGTATGACTGGACTCAGGGAAACGCAATCGAGCTGATGATCCGCATGGCCGCGGACGGCGTCGCCACGGAGACGATCATCGCCGAGATCAGGGCCGTATTCCCGAACATCCGGCACGAGGCGAGCCTTTACGCGATCGGGCCGCTGATCCCACGGCTTGAAAGCGACCCGAATCTCAAGCGGGTGTTCGATCGGCTGCTGTCGATCGCCCAATTCAGGGATGCCTATGACGAACTCACATAAGCCGACCCGGCTCCGCATGATACCTGGGACGACAGCACTGGCGCGGTGGCCGGTGTGAATTCGCGGAGATCGATCGAGGCTCAGGAACCGCTGGAACGATGGACATTAGGCATCGGTCATGAGCCCTGAGGTGGTGTAGCAGCCGCGGGTAAGCTGGCTTGCCATAGCGACATCGAGGGTCTGGCGCAGGCAAGCCCGTTGCGGACAGCGTCTACACTACCTCAGGCGACATGACCCACCCGCAACGACGAACGCGAAGGTTCGGAATATGTCTGAGCAATATGAAGAAGCAGGCCTGCCTGCTTTCCTGACAGGCTCGTATCTTAGCGACCCCTACCCGTTGTACGCCCGAATTCGGGAAACATCCCCGGTCTTTCGGCTCCGGAACGGCCTGTTGATTTTGACTCGCTACGACGATGTCGAAGCTGTCTTGAGGGACCGGCGCTTCAGCCATGACATGGTCCGATCGATTGTGGCTCGTCACGGCGAGCATGTGATGCGCAACCCCATACTTCAGTGGGTAACGAATGTGGTTGTCACCACCGATCCGCCCGACCACGCACGGCTCCGGCGTCTGCTCACCAGCGCATTCAGTGCAAAGCGCGTAGAAGCGATGCGCGACCGTATCCAGGAAATCGTCAATCGGCTGATCGATGCGGTCGAGAGCAGGAGGCAGATGGATGTCATTGCCGATTTCGCCCATTGCCTGCCGATCATCGTCATCTGCGATTTTCTTGGCGTCCCGGAGAAGGACCGCGGGATGTTCTTGGATAATCCGATGGATCTTGCCCGTGCCTTCGATCCGACCCCGATGCCAAAGGAAGTGCGGGATGCGCAGAACCTGATGATCACGCGGATCCTTGCGTATTTCTCCACGTTGGCCGAGCTTCGGCGGCGCGAGCCGCAGGACGATTTGTTGACCGCCCTTGTGCAGGCGGAGGAAGAAGGCCAGTTCCTTAGCGACGTAGAGGTGAGCAACAACGCAACCTTCCTATTTGCCGCCGGGCACGAGACGACTGCCAACCTCATCGGGAACGGGTTGTGGGCGCTTCATCGAAATCCGGACCAGCTTGACCTCTTGAAGGCCGATCCTTCGCTGATGCCGACCGCGATCGAGGAACTGCTTCGCTACGAGACGCCGGTGCAGTTCACAGACAGGACGGCGGCCGAAGACGTTGCGGTTGCGGGATGGGACGTAAAAAAGGGCGAAACCGTCGTGCCGGTGATGGGTGCTGCAAACCGCGATCCGTCCGTGTTCGAGGATCCGGATCGGCTCGACATCACTCGTCAAGGTCCACGCAGTCTCTCGTTTGGGCAGGGAATCCACCACTGCTTGGGTGCCCAGCTGGCGCGACTTGAAGCAGGCATAGCGTTGAGCACGCTGCTTGACCGGCTCCCTGACCTTAACCTAGAGGACGAAAATCCACGCTGGTGCAAGAATGCCAACATTAGAGGCCTAGTGAGCCTAAATGCATCTTGGTAGTCCTCGTGACGCCAACGGTTCCTGGCACCATCTGATTAGCCCGATCGGAATTTGGGCACCGCTGGCAATGTGCTGGGCTGGTTGCTGCGTGCACATCGTCTGTTCAACACAGATATCGGCAAAGGCAGCCGTTCATCTCGGCACGGCCAGGGTCAACTTTCGGATCACAAAGCGGCCAGTCGAGAGAGGCGGTTCGCAGCACCGCTTTCGGCCAAAAGCAGTCGTTTGCTCCGTGCTGAGAACGCGTCAGTCACCGTCAGGACTGCGTCGGCCATCCCGCTTCCGTTCCGGCGTGAACCGTCCCTCCCCAACGATCAAGCGACTGTTGCCTAGAGCCCGGTTCAGCTGCCAGGCGGTCCTGAGCGGCGCCGAGAGGTCGAAGCAGCTATGCACGAGCGCAGGCGGAATGTCGTGTCCGCCCATCGCGGAGCGGGCGTCGCCCTCCGATCCACTTCGATCAGCGCGGCCTCCAAGGCGCACCAGACCTGCTCGGCCGGAACATGAATCTCGGGGTCCGGGCTCTGCAGCCGGCGCGCATAGGCGTCGACGAGACCCAAGCCGAAGTCCCCTTCCGGTGCGCCGGCCAGAAATGCGTCCCAAGCGTCCGGGAGGAGCTGCCCGGCATGGCCGTAGAGCCACTCGATCTCGGACTTGCGGGAGGTGGTCGCGCCAGCGAGCACGATCTCGGAAACGGCCTGCGTGTATTGCTCGGCATAGGCCAGCGCAAGGGCTGACCCCCACGAACCGCCGTATGCGAGCCATCTCTCGACGTCGAGATGAGCCCGCAAACGCTCGATTTCACCGATCAGATGCGCGGTCGTGCTGAACGCTAAACCCGCAAGTGTTTTTGCGCCGTGCGGACAACTGCGCCCGCAACCCCTCTGGTCGAAAAGCGTGGTGCTGTATGCCTCCGGATTAAGCAACTGTCGCATCTTCGGCTACGTGCCGGAGCCCGGCCCCCCGTGCAACACGAGCGCAGGCTTGCCAGAGGGGTTTCCGCAGGTCTCCCAGTAAACCGAGTGGCCGTCGCCGACATCAAGCATTCCGTGCCGAAAGCGCTCGATCGCTGGATAGAGCGCTCTCATGGCAGCCTTGTATCCTTCGTCGCCTGCGATGTCAGCATACGGCGTTGAGCTGCCTAGCCAATTTTCAGAGTTGGTCGACCATAGTACGATCCGAAAGCTGACGCTCAGATCTTCGATCTTGGACCTCCAAACAGGGTCGGAACGCGAAATTCACCTCAGAGTTCCGCTCAGTGCTCCGTCTTGATTGGCGCACTCTACGTACTGGCTAAAGTAATCTGCTACTAGACTTCAGCGACAATTTGGTAGTTGCGAGGTCTTCCGTGGTTGCATCACTCTGCGGCAGCGGCTAGGCGAAAATTTTTCTGATGACATTCACCCAATACGCATAGTGGAGATAGAGCTGGTTGCAGGTCGCTGATTTTGGGCCTGCGGGCAGCTCATAGCCGGTTCACTGTTTGCAAGATGATTTCCCTGTTCCCATTCTGGAATTCCCCGCTGTTTCCAGAAAATTCCCTGTTCCCGTGATTAGGGAATCTGGTCAAGAATACCAGGAAAATCAGCCTGTTGCTGGGCGCAATGGAGTTCGCACTCGGCGTGATTTGCAGAAATTCCCTGTATTTTCCCTGTTTAACAGGGAACGGTGGCCAGAGACGGGTTCGCTCCTGACTACCTGCACCGCCATCAGGTCTATGAATTCGCGCAAGTCCGGGGGAAGTTTGAGTTGCCGGCGCGGTTCGCGGCAGTCCGCGGGCCTTTGCGGGCCGGCCGCCTGGAAAGTGGACTGAGAGGCAGGGGTTAGGTCGTCTCCAGGACGAAGTCCGGCTGGTTTTCTCTGCGCGGCCATTTCGAAGTCCACTTTCTCAGCCCGAACGAGTGCCGGCTGGTCCGTTGATTGAGGCCGACCCGCCTGCGCACATCCATGCGCCGAGGGAACAGGGGATGTTAACTCATGGTCTACGGACCATGAGTCTCGATTCGCTGGACTTCTCGTCCGAAGCAAGCGATCTGAGGCACACTCAAATTGGCTGAGGTGCCCAATGACTCCGATCGATCCGCAGCGTGAAGGAAGCCGGCTATCTGGTCCGGCGCATCAAAGCGGTCGAGGAACCGGTCGTCGCGCCCGCCCGCGAGGCGCGCCGGGCGATGGTCGCGGTCGCGTCGGAGCTGATCGCCGGGCTGCATTGGGCCGAGTTCGAGACGCTGGTGGACCTGATCTTCGCCCGCTCGGGCTG
>JAPEIX020078656.1:0-10862 GCA_026122405.2 Zoanthus sansibaricus | reverse complement strand
TATCTTGCTTTGAAACTTTAGTAATTTTTTGCCATCTCATCAAAATATATGAGATCAATTGAAAAAGCACGTTTTAAATTAAAATGAATTCGCATGAGCGAATTCTTTCCTAACACTTGACAAAAGATGGTTTGGCGAGACCTACTGATCCTTACGTTTGCAAAACGAAAAACACTCAGGTGTTTGATGTTAACAAAGAATACACTTAAGAATTATTGTGCGCTGCGATTTTCTCCAATAACTCAGCCGAAAAATGGTATATTTTAATGACCGTGAGTCGAACCTTAGCAGTGGTTTAGGTAAATAGATTTAGGGGAAAAATGTTAAAACTATCATTATCAATGAGAACTAAACGTCTGAAATTCAAGAAGAACATAAACTGTAAGAAAACTTTGAAGAAAAGCACAACCTCAGTATACTAAAGGCAATCAAACAGTGTATATGATTCCTGTATGTTACCATTATAAAATGCAATTATACTTGCTGTTATAAACCCCTTCACAATCCCCTGAAGTTGAAAAGTTTTAGAGACAGAGTATTCCCACTCAATTGGTGGACGTGACTACTGAAAACATGTATAAATGTAAGTGTTTGACTGGCTGCAACACGATACGATGCCACGTACGTAAGCGCTTAAAGTGATTATGAAGTGAAAAACGTTTTTACATTTCTACTGAGATCATTTTAAAAGTACTAAGTACAGAAAGTTTCAAAGACTTTGGATAAAATGCCTCTGAGATATCGCTGCCCAAATTTGCAGGTTTTGCGCTGATGATTGGCTAGCTCATTATGTATTCAAGGTACCAAGTTTTTCGTTTCTGGGACGTAATTTTGTTTCCAAACTTCAAAAGCGATCGACATGTGAGAAAATAGCAAGTTTAGCTCATAGCTCAAATCTGATTCACAGCACGGAATTAAAACTCAAGCTTTAACAAGAAAATGATTTTATCTTTATTTAGAAACCACTTTATCAGGTTGTTAACAACTTTTAACTTGAATAAGTTTGACTTTGTAATTAAATTTTTATGTATTCTCTGTATTGAAGCAAACAAAATGGCGCGTGACATTTGCTAATTTGCATCTTAATGGTAGCCACAGAGTTCGAATCTTCCCAGACGCGTAGCATCTCTACAATTTATTTTAACCGTCTCTGAAATTTTGCCTGTTTGTCTTTCTTATCATGATCTGTTCAAAAAACCAAAAACATTTTTCGCTTCATCGGCACTTTAAAGTATATTGCATAGAAAACCTACTTTGATTGATTGTAAGGTTTAATAAATGAATTGCTTGAACGTCCTGTGTATGTGACTCACTCTTACAAGTCATTATGTCTCCGTTCGACTAGTCGAAGCAGAAGTCATAACAATACAACTGCGTTACCTGTTCAGTAGGATCAGCCACATACTCATTGTCACCAGAACTGCTTGAGCCTGTGCTTCCCCTCTGGTCAGCGGCCACCTTTGTGTGCATTTTATCGGGTAATCGCGGCGGTACACCATTCTGAGCGAGTTTTCGTACTGGCTTAGGGGGAGGGGGTGGATCCTCTTCTCTTGTGGGCGTGAGGGGACTTGGGTTGGTTTTAAAGTAGTAATTTGGGAAATCGCCTGGGCTTAGCGTCAGTGTTTGCTGTTGAATGAAAACGATGTTTTAGCCATAAACGCCACACTTGAAGAAGAAGAGGAGGAAGAAGTAGTAGAAGAAAAAAAAAGAAAAAGAAGAGAGGAAGAAGTAGTAGAAGACAGAAGAAGAAGAAGACGAAAAAGAAGATGATAAAAAGGACGAAAAAGAAGACGACGAAGCAGACGAGGAAGACTAGGAAAAAGACGACGCAGAAGAAAGAAAAAGCAGAAAAAGACGAAGCAGCAGAAGAAGACGAAGAAACAGAAGACGAAGCAGTAGAAGAAGACGAAGCAGCAGAAGACGACGAAGCAGCAGAAGAAGACGAAGCAGCAAAAGAAGACAAAGCAGCAGAAGAAGACGAAGCAGCAGAAGAAGCAGCAGAAGAAGACGAAGAAGCAGAAGACGAAGCAGCAGGAGAAGACGAAGCAGCAGAAGACGACGAAGCAGCAGAAGAAGACGAAGCAGCAGAAGAAGACAAAGCAGCAGAAGAAGACGAAGCAGCAGAAGAAGACGAAGCAGCAGAAGACGAAGAAGCAGAAAAAGATGCAGAAGCAGAAAAAGAAGCAAAAAGTAGCAAAAGCAGAAAAAGTAGCAGAAGCAGAAGAGCAGAAGAAGAAGAAACAGAAGCAGACGAAGAAATGAAAACATTACTTGCTAGAGAGAAAGTAGAGAGTAACACTAATGCAAAGTCAGAGCGTTCTCAGTTGACAATGGTGCATCATGTACCATTTCAACAAAAGTATTATAGTCGTTCGAGGAAATAGAAATCTCAGACCTAACTGACAATGCCCAGATTGCTACTTTTTTGGGAACAGCAAGAATTTTGAGGAAGGTGCGAGTATAAACCAATCTAATCGACCTAGTAGGAATAACTAAAAACTTAAAATAATGGCCCAACACCAACGGTGTAAGGATTACTTAATTACATAGCTCTTCTTCTACCAAAAGAATCGGTTTATTTGTTGAAGGAGGGAAAACAGACTATGCTCCTCCCGCCCGAAAAAAAGCTTGGCTTGGCTTGTTTCAGCATAAAACGAGAAAAAAAGAGAAACCCTAACTGAACGAGAAACTTGATTGTTTGGTTTAAAACTGGTTTGACGGCTTTGTTGTAACGCAAATATAGCATCCCCTGTTTTGTTTTCGCCCCGCTGCGATTACATCATCTGCTGAGCTTTCGTTGTGACTGCTGAAAATATATTGCGTTGATTGTTAAGATAAACAACAATTCCTACAAAAATTGTACTAAATGCTTTATCAAGGAAAATAGTTGCAAAATCAAGGGTCTTTCTTGCCGCCGAATACTTGCTCTTTGTTGTTGTATATCTGGCAAGAATACTAATTTGCTCGTCTGTCAACTGGGAATGGTAGGTTACTTATCTGACAGTTATTTATTGGTGTTGTTGGCGAACTCCATTTTCTTGCTGAATCAGCTTATTTGGTTGTTTCTCCCCAGATCGTAACGTAAAAGACTTGAACTAAAACGGCTGAAGGTATGTCAGATTGCATCATCTCTTAGGCCCTGTCCACACTGTGCCGGATAAATTTGTATCCGCAACTTTCTTATTCGGATACGTTTTCCGTCTACATTGATCCGGTCGAATCCCTAACAATTCTTCACCGAAAACGGAACTTTTCGAAAATGGTCTCCAGAGTGGAACAATTTGAAAACGCCGGCTTGCCGTATCAGTGTGGACGAAGAACAATTCATATCCGTAACTTTTCGAATACGCTGACGCGATTCTGTTCATGTGACTTCTCTGCTCAAGTCCTTCTCGGACACAAATCCAACATGGCGGACGAAACATTCATAGGCATGTTATTGCATGTCTCTTATCTTGCCTTTAATCACTTGTCTGAACTTAAACATGGCTATTTATAATATGCTTTTAATCCATCGACGCACAAAAAGTAATTTACGCCAATTCTTGCTATGCAAAATGCCCCAAAGAGTTGAAAAACATAAGGCATAGATCAAGGAAAGACGGTTTTGGACACGACCTGCCAGGACTAGTGCATGGTGGGACAACTTTGTCAACGAAGTTGTCGTTCTTGAAGAATGCAGGGAGAAATTTAGGATGTCTAGAACTACTCTACTTAAACTAAGTGAACTTTTACGCCTCTGATGGGATCCGTGTGGACGCAAAACTTTTTATCCGTTTTCATGTGTGGACGGAGAACGTTTGTTCCGGATTCAGTGTCAAAGTTGCGGATACAAATTTATCCGGCACAGTGTGGAGAGGGCCTTATATCAGAGCTACCGTATCAAAAGAGAATGACGTCAGCAGCGTCATGGAAACAGTAGCGCATGATCCTTAAAATTTCGAGTGGATTTACCAGAGGTTTCGCTTTCTTCCTGTTTTATGTGGGGATATGAAAATTTCCTTATCACTGAAAGGGAACCTCGACTTTTATGGAAAGGCTAGGATTAATTTTCATATTTTAAAAGGTACAAGCATAGATGACGATTATTGCATAATGTTGCCCGCTGAAAAAAATCTTATTTCATCAAAACTAAAGCAAGCTTTTAAAACAAAACTGCCACTAACACACACAAAACCAACAAATCAAACTGTTCGTGACAGTGTCATTTAAGAATTACCTTTCTCTTCTCCTTCTCTGGCAAGACTGGTGGAGGCGAGCCCAAACTGAAATAATAATAGCAAACAAGTAAAGCACTGATCGCATTTTATTCCTTTTACTAAAAAAATTCCATAAAAACTAAGATAACAAACAATGTAGCTACAAGCTTTATATTTTACAAGAACAACTTTATAAGAACAATGACGCTCAGATTGGCCGAAAATTAAGTTAAAACAAATTCAGGCTGAGACTGAAAAAAAGTGAAAATGTTTCTAGTTAAAACTTTACTGAATCTTGTAATTTACGTTCGCAATGTGCACAGTAAAAACACAGAAGCACCGTTTCACAGAGTATATCTATTATTGTCCCAAATGATACGCATATTCATGTAATAGTAATTCAAGAGTTCCTCAGACGATCAGCACTGTTTCTCAATGTCTTGTCTTTTTGTTTCAAACCGCTGACAGAAATAAGAACAAATTAAAAACAAATTGAGGCTGAAACAGCCAAAAAATTAAGAACAATGAGCCTCGGCAAAATTTATTGGTTGTTATAAAGAAAAAGTGTATGCAAACACCGACAGCCTGGGCATATAACACGCTGTTATAGCAGTCGGGGGTTTTCCGATTCAAAATCCAGTTTTTGCGACCAAATGCTAAAACAATCGGACACTTCGTCCGGATAAATTTTTTAGAAAAGAAAGTTTTTAAATGATCGGGTCGACGCACAGTACAGTGAGTGCTGTCTGTAAGATTGGGTTATTTATATTAGCCTTACATAAAGTAATAGAAATTAACAAGATGAGGCCGAAAAAGTACTTAAACGAACACTATTTTGGGCTTCCTGTGTCGGCTTAATGCCACTCTTTCACTCAACACATTAACTTAGTAGGCTATCGCATGGCAGGCAATAACAGCTATATCAGTATCAGTATTTATTATTAATTTATTAATAAAAATGTTTGAAGGAACAGTCTTTAAATAGACCGTGTGTAGAGTGAGAAAGCAAAGGTACAAAGAAAGAGAGGCATTTTAATAAATTCAATCTATTGGCCATTACATCACACTACAGCTGACTCTCGATTATTGGACTATTCAATTATCCTGAGCTCGATTAGCCGGACTATTCGATTATCCATATCTTGATTAGCAAGACTATTCGATTAGCCAGACCAATCTGATTATCCAGACCTCGATTAGCTGGACTATGTGGTTATCCAGACCTCCATTAGCCGGACCTGTTAGATTATCCGGACCTAGTGTTATGAATATCTGAACGAAAAGTGAATATTTATAAATACATAATGACTGTGTAAATTTCATAACTTAAATATTTCTTTGCTGTTGACCTGTTTATATATCTTTAGTTACATTAGAATCTCATTAGTGTTCATTTCTTTGGTTATCCGGACCCTCGATTGTCCAGACTCTCGATTATCTGGACTCTCGGTTATCCGGACTCTCGATTATCCGGACTCTCGATTATCTGGACTCTCGATTATCTGGACTCTCGATTAGCCGGACTCTAGATTATCCGGACTCTCGATTATCCAGACTCTCGATTATCCGGACTCTCAATTAGCCGGACTCTCGATTATCCAGACTCTCGATTATCCAGACTCTCGATTATCCAGACTCTCGATTATCTGGACTCTCGGTTATCTGGACTCTCGATTATCTGGACTCTCGGTTATCCGGACTATTTACCGAGGTCCCGATGAGTCTGGATAATCGAGGTTTGACTGCATCATAATAACGGAAACATACTCATCAAACTTAATGGACGCGGAGGGCAGGTCCATGCTCTCACGATAAATCAAGCTTGGGCGGGGTCTGGGCTCCTGTGTACGGGATCGTGACATTGAAGTAGTGCTCATTCTTGATTGCTGAATAAAGTCAGTAACATATGTTAAAATCATACGTATAAATATAAATATATATATATATATAAATCATAAAAAACTTTGTTTAACCTCCCCCCCCAAAAAAACAACTTGATATTGCCATCATCATCATCATCAACATCATCATCACCAATAGCAACATCATTATCACCGTCAACATCACTAACATCATAATCACTACCATCATCACCGTGACCATCATCAATGATTATCATTATCACCATTAGCAGCATCATCACCATCATCATCATCAACATCATCATTACCATCATCACCATCAAGATGACTATCATCACCATCATCACATCACCATTACCATCATTATCATCATCTGCATTACCATCATCACCATCATCAGCTTAGTAAAACTATTGTTTTTAGTATCATCATAATCACCATTATATTTCTCAAAATAATCAACAACAACAACATATATATTCAGAAAATATTAATTACAAACTGATAAGTGAAGAATACTTATAAATAACAATTTGGCTTATCGAGGAAAGTAGCCGTTACGTTGGAGATTTAGCGGAAGATAATGCCAGAAATAGCAAGGTTTTTAATATTACGCTCAAGTAAATGCGGGAGAACCGAAAAACAACTGAAGAAAGAGGTCACGGGTTCAGATCTTGTTGAAGCCAGGAAATTTTTGTTCGGGATTCTCTTTCGCAATGCTTAAATTTTCGTGCATAACCGCGACGATCATCCACAACGCCATTGAAAAACTATTATATGTAAGATGTAAATAAGTGGGTTATTGAGAACAAAATAATGGAATTTTGAAAGAAGGGCAATTTCATTGTTTTTTGTAACTTTCTTATTGTTGTACAGTAACACGATAATTCCAATTCAAATTAAAGGATAAAAAGCCCAAACAATATTTAAAATATTTGTTTTAGATCCTGACTAAAAGGGGACTTTCTTCTAATAGAACATTTTCGAAGTAGACAAAAATGACAACGTATTCAATATGAACAGTCTTAGCCCCAGTATGAGGTTAATATTCCTAAATTCCAGTAAATAAATAAATCAATCTAAATATCAATATTTATATAGCGCCTATCCTAAAGCTCTAAGCGCTTTACAAATAAATACAAGTTTTTAACAGTTGAGGGTCTTAGAAAGTCCGCTTGAGCAGCTCACATGTTACGGCGCAAATTAGCAGCCGATAAGAAATGCTCTCAGTGGAAGAAACATACCACAACACTGGGATCACCACCCTACTCTTTGCGAGAAGTGTGTGGGTTCTTAACAATAACAATAACAATATAACAATATTTTATTCAGTCAAGGAAAATTCTTACAAGATAATCGCAGCTCGCAGAAATAGCCCTCGACATCTGATTATGATTATGATGGGCCTACAGTTTAACGTCCTTATCCGAGAAGAGCAAAGGCCGGCAGCACCTTCTCCTCAGTTACCGAGTGTTGGTCCGGCCGGGAATCGAACCCGAACCTCCCGCACAGCAGATTGGCGCCTTACCAATTAGGCTAACCATGCGGCTGTAAGGTAGTTTTTCTATTTACACTACTTACAAATGTATGTATTTCTTGACGCGTGACTTCTCGCTCTCTCTCGCAAGTGTTTTGAGTATTCAACTACAAAACGAGGCTAAGACTGTATCAAATAAATCCGCAATCATTTAAATCAGCAGCATCCGGGAATTCAAAACTAGTTTATTTCGTGGGATGCCTGTGGCAACAACAAAACGAGGCTAAGACTGTATAAAATGAGTCCGCAGTCATTTAAATCAGCAGTAACTGGGTAATTGAAACTGGTCTACTATGTTTAGCGAGAGCGTGTTTACAATATGTTAATAAGCTAATAAGCTTACTGTTTAATTTCTCTGCGTGATAATAGCGGATTTTTTTGTTTATTGCGCATACACAGGTAAACACTAAGACTAAAAAAAATTTGTTAACTTGTCAATATGCAATCTCTAATCAATAAGTGATGTTATCGCTTGTTTTTTCGACAAGGTCGATCGAGTATTCTTTAGGTCAAACATGGAATTCTTATTGCAGTTTCACCTATACATAACAGCAACATGCAGCAAAAAAAGGCAGTAGACACATGTAAGCTTTGCATATTTTTTGTATAGGCTAGCTAAAAGGTTACCATCATCAGAAAACAGATGAGAATCTCCAAGTTATAGTTAATGAAATCGTTTATGTTAAAGGTCCCAGAACAGAGCACCGTTGGCCACCGCACGAGAAAGTTTTCACTTCAGATTAAAAATCTTCAACAGAAACAGATTGCTTTCTGCTAGAGGGGAAGAATTAGTTATTTAGAAATAATGCCCTGCTATCAATAAGTGTATTTTTAATCAACTGCATGATCTAATGAGTCAAAATCTTTACAGGGGTCTTAATAAATCACATGTGAAAATTGTTTTCTTTTTATCATATTTTTTTTTATTTTACAAACAATATGAAGAAAAGCACGGGAAATTGAATGCTTTGATATGAAGCTAAAAAAAATTTAGCTCTTTTTTCCTGAGAAAATTCACCAGCCTGTCGTACATTACATTCTTAATTTATTTGTTGAATTAGAGAGAAAAACTACTATAGTCAATGATCAACTCGCAAAAAAGATATCATTTTTTTCCCTGTTGTTTTACGTCACGCACCTTTCAGTCTATATTACAATGATCATTAGAAAGGTTTGGAATTTTGTAAGCAAAGCTGACACCGTTGATTTGGACTGTATACTTTGCGTAGTTCCAAGTAATCGACATTTTAGTCTCCGGAACTCTTTTTTTATCACCACAACATTATTTCAACTAGAATTTCAAAACAATGTCGAAGATTTTTGATAGCATACGAGATTACTTTTTGGAGCTGATTCAAGCAACTTTTAAATTTCGGAGTCGGAAAAGCTAAGAATAGACCACATAGAGTTCATTACGTAACTATCATTGTGCCAAATTATGTGGTGATAGGAAAAAACTGATCGAGTTGTAACTTTTTACATAGCCTCAACTAGAGCTAAAATTTGTTTCGAGCGAAACGAAGTTAAATAACACCGATAATTTGTTTGATTACTTCCAGTAAAACTTTCACTTGAAAATATCTCATAAGCACAAATTCCTATTTGAAATTTGTTTTTGGTTTGAAAGCTGCTTTAGAGGTAAGCTTTTGCTATCAAAAAATACATGTTGAAAATTTTTTGTAATTCAAAATGTACCGTAACTTTAAGTCGTTTTGTCCATCTTTAAAACGAGAGCTTCTCGTTTGACTTTTAAGTTGTATTTGACGGCAGAAAAACCAACCACAGCTGCCTGCTGTGTACAATGAACACTAATATTTCTTGGCGCAAAGTTGGAGAGTAAACATGCAATTAGTGTATTTTTCTGTCAAGTACGGTTTCTTAAAATCGTTTACATTTCTTGGGCTATTTATCAAATAGATTTGGAAAACTTACTTTTCGCAGGGGAGCAACCTTGGTCTTCATTTCTTTATAACACTTCTCAATCTGTTCGTGGAAAGGTTTGAGTGATTCTGGAACCCGAGCTGCGTGAAGTGCTACTCCCTCCTCCAGAACTTGAACCTGAGACGTAGTCAATTTCATTTTCAACAATGACAACAACCGCAACAGCAAGCAATGATAGCAAAAATAACAACGATAACGACAAAAACAACTGTAATGACAACAATGTCAACAAAAACACTAACCAAGGTAACGTCCAATAACGATAACAACAATGTCAACAAAAACAATAACCAAGGTAACTATAATAATAATAATGACAACAACAATGACAATAATAACAATAATGACAACAACGTAAATAACAAGAACGACAACAACACTAATGCCAACAACAACAATAAACAACAGGAATAATAATGACAACACTAACAAAAATAATGACAACAAGAACAACATTAATAATAACAATAACAAGAATATAGACAGCGCCAATAACAATAAAAAATAACAACAACAAAAACGTCTTCCAATTGTGGAAATGAAGACGTGCAGGTGGCATTCACAACGTCACGATCTTTTCAGTGACAACTCTCAACTCTGAGTTGATTGTATCATAACAGCCATGTACCGTTTTAATGTATGATAAACTAACAAGTAAATACTCTGTATTAAAGCATTATTGCTGATTTCAGAAGTATCGAAAAATTATTTTCTGCCTTTGAATAACTCTGCACCTCTGGATCTGAAATTTCAGCCAGCTCTGGGTTCACTACATGCCGAGGAAAAACTTGTTGAAAATCAAAACACATTTATGTGTTGCTGCTGACCTGTACAACGATGAGTTCCTTCAATTTGTTCACGTGATCAGCAGCATCCGGGTTCTGCTGCTGGAATTCTGGGATCAAAAAGGCCTAAAGAGGAAAACGTTTGGAGTTAAGTTTCATTTCTGAAGAAAATGGAGGGGGAATGGAAATCAAAATAAATTAATGAATAAGCAATAGTTAAAAATTTGAAATTTATAGTTATTTAAAGCAGGGAGTACTTTCCTATTCTTCTGAGCCAAAGTCTTTTCCTTAATTGCTCGAACTTATCCGCAATTTTCGGTATTATTTTACACATTTTTCTGTTATATTCATCAAAACATTGGTAAAGCGATAACGCTTTTTAGTATTTAACGCTAAAGAAATTTAAAGTCTTTTAATCATTAATATCATACTTATCAATGTTTTAAGGAAAAAGCGAGTCCCATATTTTATTTCATTGTTCCATTATATTATATTATATATCATATTATACCATATTATATTATATTATACTACATTA
>JAPEIX020078634.1:0-10863 GCA_026122405.2 Zoanthus sansibaricus | reverse complement strand
AGTGGCGAGGGACCCGGCCCATCTCATCACATTCCAGCCGCTTCCTCGTCTCTTCCCTCGTGCCTCACTCAGTTCCTTTCTACCTTCCTTCCTTCCTACCTACCCACCTTCCTTCCTTCCTTCCTTCCTTTTTTTCCCGAGATCTCTACCTTATTCATGTTTTCAACCGCTTTGAGTGAAACAATTAGGTTTCTCATTTTGGCTTTTTTTTACTTTAACTGTGTGGTCATTTTTCTTGTTTTTTCGTAACTCTACCAGACTCTTCAGCAGTATGGTCCTTCATCAAAAGATGTCCAGCCAACCTGGCCTGTGGTTGGTCAGTTCTCCAGCATAGGTTCCCTCGGTAGTGATAAGACCAAGTGGGTTTGTGGCGAGTGGCTGCAAAGCCTAGCATCAACATCAGGCGCAAGCATTGTGTCTAAATCACCATTACAACTTGTAAGTGTTATACACTGCTTCACTACTATAAAACGAAGCGTTAGAGACTAATGTACGTGTTTTGTTTTATAATAAACACATTGGTTACACAATGAGTATGAAATACTAATTAAGTTCAAAGTGAAACACGAACTGAAACAGTTTCTAAATCTTATGATATATCCAATCAGAATTCATTTCATTGCAAGACGAACTTGAAGCAAGACTTAATAAATAAGTAAGCACAAAATAAGTAAGCACATGTCATGATTATGAAAATGATTTAGTTTCTAAAGAATAGAATAGAACTCACAAAAAGCTTTGCATAAAACAAAGTTAGAAATATAACGCAAACAGAGTAATTTTGAGGGGCAAGTAACGAGACATTCAATGAAGTTTGTCAAAAGCTAAAACAGGAACCGTAAAAGAAACTTTAACATCTTATCTTGTTGAACTACTTGGCAGTCCTAGAGGAAGTAACTTCAGAAATTCAATATAGAATTAGAAGAATTCACTAGACCAGTATTTGAAGTATTAATGACTGATGGGTTTACAAACATCGCCATTTTATCAATGAAAGCCAGTTTTCTTCAATCCTATATATTTTTGGTCTCTGTGTTCGCTGCTACAGAACAAACCATTTTCAAAATTGAATTTTTCATGATATTATAATATTAATTTAAATGTTAAAAATGTTAAAATTAATTACCAACGGTTTCGGTCGACTTGACCTTCATCGTCAAACCTGATGATGACCAGTCAAGTCGACCGAAAGCGTTTGTTATTTTAACATTTTTAACATTTATAATTATAGCCAAAATTTTATTTAAAAAAAAGAAATATTTTCATTAATTTTAATTATTATATTCAGTAAATCTTGCAAAGGGATTAATTCCTTTTGAAAAACCAGACTTAGAAATCGAACAAAAACGTTACAAAGTGCTGTGGCTGTAAAGAAACGACAAAAACTTCAAATTTGTTTAAATCAAGGAGCGAGTTGTTTGTTGGTGCGATGGGTCAAACAGCCCGCCAAATCACTTGAGTCTGTACTCTGATAAATGACTTTCGCTGTAGTAAAAGTTCAAGAAAATCATGTTGACTCGTTTGTTCGGTGATTTGTATTTAATAAAACAATTATGAAGAGTCGTCCAATTTCAATTCACATCAGTCAGATTAATGCTTAATGCGATACAGTTGCGGTTCCTGTTAGGCACATGTAAAACGCTCAAAAAGCGCTCTTAATATTTTAGCTAGTAGTTTGTTTTGAATTTCTTGTTACAGATTTTTCCGTCTGTGGATAATGTTAGAAACAGTCTGGAAGGTTACCCAGGTAGGTCAA
The DNA here is from genome assembly GCA_026122405.2 of Zoanthus sansibaricus. Classification (NCBI taxonomy): domain Eukaryota; kingdom Metazoa; phylum Cnidaria; class Anthozoa; order Zoantharia; family Zoanthidae; genus Zoanthus; species Zoanthus sansibaricus. The sequence continues at coordinate 9,107 of JAPEIX020078634.1, read as the reverse complement.
TTTGTATTTTCAGGGTTCGATAAAAACTTGAATTCTTGCTTGCCCGGGACAATTTTCAGCTTGCTCAAGCACATTTGGGCCTTGTCTGAGCACTTGTCCATCAGGCAAGTGACTGTGAAAAACTAAATGGTCAATCTTAAAATCTACTTGTCCCTGACGACCGGACGGGGATTTTTAGAGCCCTGATTTTCCTTGCACATTATCAGATTCTTATTTTCATCTGAACCAAATATACAAAGTTCTCATTTTATAATTAATTTTGCTTCAAACAATATACGATTTACGGTTGGAAATATGACCTAGCGAATAATCATGATTTCTTTTTCAGCTGGTGGATCCATTCCTTACAGTAGAAAAACGGCCGCTAAACAGCCTTGGTTACCAAGTTTAATGTGGTAGGTATAAAAAGGGATTCTTAGCTTTGAATGTTTCATTGCGTTTAAATCCTAGTCGATAATTCGAGATGTTTAAAATGAAGCCCTAATAAATCTAACTTTTCTTTTCATGTAGTCAATGGAAAGCGGATATGAATGGTCGCAGTCGTGCATCGCCGCATATCAAGAGTTATACGAGGATATCACCTGATTCAAGTCAGGTTTCTTGGTTTCTAATGACAAGGTATGATAAGACCTGCGTACTCATAAAAACAGATAAGTAGAAAGAAATTAAATAAATACTAGTTTTAATGCTGATTGCTTTCTGTTGCATCTTTTCTAAGTATGTTGTTTGCTGATAATGGTCGACATAAATTTAAGATATATCTTATGAAGAAAGCCCTTACGCTCAAAATGTCATCTTCTAACACTGATGACAAGTGTTTCATTACGTTTAAACTATATATACTTATTCTATGTTGTGTTTATTTAAATGTGATAGTCAATGAAATGCCTCTGCTTCGAAAGTGTATTTGTCTTCACAAGTCACATGAACATCATATATTCGGTAACATCTTCACATGTGTCAAGACCATCGGCGTATATTCGGTAACATCTTCACATATGAAAAGAACGTCACCATATATTCGGTAACATCTTCACATATGAAAACAACGTCACCATATATTCGGTGACATCTTTACATGTGACAAGACCATCGCCGTATATTCGGTAACAGCTTCACATGTGAAAAGAACATCACTGTATATTCGGTAACATCTTCATATGTATAAAAAACGTGATCATATATTCAAAAACGCCTTCACGCGTGACAAGACTATCACCATATATTCGGTAACACCTTTACATGTGAAGCTTGACATTACTTTAAAAAGACGCAATGGCTTCATAGAATATTAAAGTAACTGTGTAAAAACCATTATTGCTTTATCACATGTACTTTTCATTAGCAAATAACTGGCAATTTTAAATAAACTTTGGATTACTAGCGCACTCTGAGGTTTAACTGTTCTGCTTTGCTGATAGCGATTTCAAAATCCTTCTTTTTGAGCATTTGTTTATGTGTTTGTAAAACAAACGGTTGAGAGGCTCAGTGGGTATTTACCAGTTTGCGTTGATTGAATTTTGTTTCAGTTCTAACCTATCCAAGGCAGCCTGGGGAGCATTAGAGAAAAATGGCCAACAGTTGATGATTCGTTCATACGAGATAGGAGTGCTGTTTCTACCAGGTGACCAGGTAATCGTAATAATAATAAAAATGATAATATAATAATAATGAAGATGATGATAATAATGATAGTATTAATAATAATAATAAGTTACTTCGACATTATAACCGTATTTTAAGATCAAACCAAAATTTAGAAACATAAAATAACTGCAAGAGATCGCCCTCCCAGGATCAAGCCACATAGTCCGAAAAATACTATCAATGAAATGAACGTGACTACCCATTAGAGCCCCAGAACCTGGATTGGATCCGGTGCTAATGGCGAAGACAACAGATGAATAAAGACAAATCAGAGATAATAATAATAATATTAATAACGATAATATAATAATAGTAATGACAATATATAATTTATATTGCGCCAGAGCCACTAGTTTTCCATGGCGTTATTAACAAACAACTTTATATTCAGGAATAATTTAAGTAAAAGTCTGAAGGGAATTCCATTAATATCCAGGGTTAGATGATACCTTGACAAATGCCGAGTCCCCTTCTATCCTACAGATCATTTTCTTTGGCCTTATAGTCTGAAGGAGAGATTGTTTTATTTTAGTTTTTATATTTTAAAACAAAGGAATCATAGCCTCTTTTTGTGTAGGTAGTTTAAAAATTTCTGGGTGAGATACCGCTGGTGCTGAGAAACCCTTACCTAAACCATAGCTTGCTCATCCGAATCATACTGTCCTATAGCATAGTAAAGACCCCCTAATCCTCAATATCCTAGATACTGTTTTCCATAAACTACAGAGGTCAGTAACAAAGTTTAGCTAAAAGAAAACTTTACTCCTGCGTCGTTTCTCATGTTTTGAGTGGCAACTCCTGGCTTCCTTAGTCCACATAATATCACTGCCTGGTTAGCCTAGTTGTGAAAATGCAAGTCTACCGTGCTGGACGCTGGGGCTCGTTTTTCGGCCGGATCATCATTTAGGGTCTTAAAATAATCGAGGAGAAGGTGCTGCCTTTACTCTGATATCTGCAAATGGTTAGACTTTCGCATCTTCTCGGCACAGTCTCCCTACTTTCTACCGGGGAACTTAAAAGATCCCAGACTTCAAAGATCGTAAAGAGTAGGGTGGTGTTCCCGATGTTGTGTGGTCTGTTTCTTCCACTAAGAGCATTATTAATAAATAAAATATTTGTGAGCTGCTGTAGCGGACGATCTGAATCTCTGTAATTGTAAAGCGCATTTGAACATATTCATATGGTAAATGCGCTATAAATCTTATATTATTATCTTCTAGCAACTGCGCAGTTATTTGAATGATGGACCCAACCGCTCTGATTATATACCCTGTTCTAGAGAAAACTGCTTGAGAGCAACACCCTTCGCAGTGACATCTATGTATTTAGGGCTCCCAAATATGGCAGTTTCCCCTGGGGGTCTTTATCTTTATTTTAGATGAAGCTTTGCAATAACCAATAGATTAATGGTGGATGAACATTTTATTCCGCTTATGTAATAAATATGATGTGAACTTTGTCCTCTCTCACCCAACTTCGGCATTATAGCCGTATTTTAAGATCGAACCAAAATTTAGAAACTGAATTTAAAAATGTACTCTCTTCTGGCCGAGGGCAAGAGTGACGTCACAAACAAAGTAACGTAACATGCAATTTTCAAACAACCTATTAAGCTAAAGAAAACGACATAAATCTGAAACAGAAGGTCTCGAATTATTGCCACCATAGTGGAAGATTCAGGGGTAGTCGAAGTATTTCTTATTCGAATAAATCACAATCGTCGTGGTTCCTTTTATAATAAAACTTTGTGTTTAATATCTTTTAGCCAGCTATTAAGCCATTCGCTTCCCATGTACATATTTACAAAGCTCCTTTGGAAATGTTCGTGTTTGAATTACTTATTATTACTTTTTATTTACTGGTTATCAATAATTAATCAACGTATACAGTCGCATAGAGACCCCTCCAAAAATATCACTTCTTAATACCTCTTTAAAACTTGTTTTATTTTTTTTGACTTTAGATCCCTAGTCAAAAATATTTTCCACTGAGTTCGAAAGGTGATTGTGATAACAATGAAGGAGTAACTACCATTCAGCTTCCATTTGATGTTCCCGTAACGCCATACACTACGGAAGGTTCGTAATGCAATTGACTTAATTGTATTTATAAATGGAATGCTGCGTCGTTGTTTCTACAGAAACGTTTTAAAAAAGGATAAATTTTACACTGTAGTGAAAAAGAATTTTTAGACTGACATTTCGGACTGGAGTTCTTCGTCGGAGTTACTTAGGCAGCGTTTACGCGTAAACGGCTATATTTTTATCCAGATAAAAGTATCTACGTTTAGACGTAATCGCTCATCGTTTATGTATCGTTTTCGACCGTTTACACGTAAACGCATAGCTGGCGTTTTCGAAAATAGCCGGCTAAATTAATCGTTTACGGCGTTTACGTGTAAACACTTTACCAGAACGGATAAGGAAATGTACGTTTACAAAAATAGCCTGCTACGTGTAAACGCTGCCTTAATTGTATTTAATTTATTGCCATTTAATTTATTGCCATTTAATATGCATGCTTTGTTCGCTATCCAAAATAACGTGCGCGCGATTGATCAAAATCAATTACATGATTTTGCATTACATATCGAGAAAGTTAGAACCGTGAATTTATTTCATTTAAAGCATTATTTTCATGTAATTTATTCAAGTGTAAGTTGAAATGTTTAATCCTTGTCGAAAGAGAAGTACAACTCTGAAAAATTTAATTTTCGGGGTCCTCTTTCTGCAGTTGCAGAAAACGTCATTTTTACGTAAAAGGTACAGTTTTTTTAAAAAAGAAGTTTATAATTAATGCTTTGTAAAACAATGGAATAATATTCTTTATTCAATTTTAAACAAATCAGCTTGAACGGATCTAAGAGACACTTTTTGACAGTATTTACAAATAAATTCTTAAGCAAATTCGACCTTACAGAATTATTAATAATCTATTCTATAGCAATATCTTTGTGTTTGTGACAGATAAACCCTGGATGTGGGATGTACAGTACACCGACAAACCTGATTCGCATGGCAATATCTGGTGTCCACCATGTTAGGTAGAAAAACTAAAGTGTCCTCTGTTCAAGTTTATTAAAACATTCACTAAAATATAAAATTGAATATTATAAAAGCTATTATTAAATGACTGTAGCAATCTGTTCAAAGATAGTAGCAGCTCCGTAGTCCAGTTGGATGTTGCGGAGGCGGTGGTGGGTGTGTGGCTGGAAGAACGACATCCGGAACTGGGCTCTTTCTAACAGGGGGCTCGTTTGAAAGTACTACTGGTGGCCCCATATCCGGAACTGGGCTCTTTCTAACAGGGGATTCGTTTGAAAGTACTACTGGTGGCCCCATATCCGGAACTGGGCTCTTTCTAACAGAGGGGTCTTTTGAAAGTACTACTGTTGGCCCCATATCTCGAGAAACTTCGTGTTTGAATTCATGTTTGTGACCGTCTGGTATCTGCAAATGGCAAAGTTTGTGCAAAACTGTTACTTGTGTATGGCATTGATTTTAGCTCTGTAAATTATTTTTTGTTTTTAAATAATACAACTTCAAGTTCATTGTAAAAAGTAATAAAATAAAATACTTCTAAAAATATTTATTTTACATGCGTGAAACTACATTTATTGTTCATATATCTCAGTCATTTGACAGCATTTCAAATCCCGAGACACTTGGATTTTAATTTTTGCTACATTTTTAGACAAACCGTGGTTATTGTATGTAACGTATTTTGATACCAGAGACAAAGCTGAATGCACACGTGACCAATATACCTGTCGTACCTTTATGTTAGATGCAAACCGTAATGCATAGGTGTGTGTTTCTTTACCTATTACCTCTTACCTGAGACGGGAAACACGGATACACTGGAGGAGGTGGTACTCCCGGCGGCACGTAGAAAGGTCCATAGGACATGTACCCAGGGGGAGTAGCACGGGGTGGACCTTAAAGCAAAGTGAGAGTGTTATCTTTAGCGTTGTTGTAGTACAAAATCAAATACTTACTTGTAGTTTTTTTACGTACGACCATTATTTGCAGTTATTTTGAGAACAATGGAATGAATCTCCTCTTTAAATGTAAAATATTTAAAAGAACAAGCCACCCGTACTAAGTAACAAGAGCAACCGTGGACACCTGCTTCGTCCGGTTAGGACCCTTTGCTACAAGCAAAGCACTGAGAGGAGGGTGAGTTCAAAGAACTGCTTCAAGGCTGACTCACATTGTGTGCGTGTGAGAGCTTGGTTGGGGTATGCAAAACATACCTCAGGCAATGTGTAGGGAGAGAGGATCCAGTGGAGGGATCTAGGTGGCCACCTGTACTCACCTCCACCGCTTGGCCACAACCTTGCGTTTGCATACATGCGTGTAGGCTCTAAACAAACTGTGGAGCGGAGTACGGGAGGTTTGTTTTTTTTTAAAGGTCGCCACTGTTTTTGTATCGTCTGGCCGGGAATCTTGATTATAATATATTGCAAGGTACAACTTTTATTTCCTGTTAAGAAATTTCCAACGTTCGAAAATTTCCAAACTTTTACCTGTCACAGGTCCCTCAAGGAAGGCTGGCTGATGTGGAATGTGCTTTTCCGTATGCGGAGGGGCATTTTTCCTCGGCTGCAATCTCTCACGTTCCAGCCTAAATGAAGAATTTAAGTTTAGCTCAAAATGTATGAAAAAATTTAAGCTTTAATATCTTTTTTTTTTTATTTACATTGTTAAAAAGCTTAGCTAGCGTACGATGTTGCCATCGCTGATAAACTCTATATCTCACTAATCGACTCTCCTACCTTTGTTTGACCCAGTTCCTTTCTCGTTTGACTTCATCCAGTTCTCGTTCTTGTGACCTCAACTTGAGCTAAAATAAAGGTTCGAATCAACAGTTAAAGGTCTGGGTCGGAACCAAATATATAGCAGCTCCACGAATTAGGAAATAATTCTTGTCCGAGTTCTTATCATAAAGAAGAAAGGGTATAATGTACTTACCCAATAGTCATGACATTTCTGTTCAACATTCGCCAACTGAAACAAAAAGCAAACGATCATCATCATCAAATAAACAGCCAGGTTGTACACCTTTTAAAATACTTTGTCTCTTTTTTTTATTCACATTATAACTTGGTGTAGTTCCATGATTGTCGGAACAACTTGACGCGGTCTTTCCATTACAACTAACTTTCTTGAAACAAAAGTATGAATAATGTTGGGAATGGTGTTGCCATAGTTGCCGCTTAGTAGCTCAGTTCGGTTAGAGCGCTGCACCAGAGCCACAGAGGTCATGGGTTACAATCCCATTGCAGCCTCTAAAATTTTATTTTCAAGCTTTTGTTTGTACTTTGTTACTTAATAAGAGCACTCAATGCCAAGCCTCGATACTCATTTTTCTAAAGTTTGCTTTTGATTCTACAAGACATTTACCAGCTTAAAGCTCTAAAATACTAACCTGACTTCTAAATTGTTCCCGCAATCCATTCGCCAAGTTATTTAACTCGTCATATTTTGTCCTAGTTGAAACAAGAGTTGGAAAAGAAAACACACAATGTTAAAATAAGTGAAGTGCGCGGTTTCATGTCAATTGGTTAAAAACTAACAACAAGATTTAATTTGCTTAAAAACACTTTTTCGTCTCACTTCACTGTTTTGCATTGGGGACAAGGGAAGGAGGAAGGAGGGGGGGGGGGGGGTGAGTAAGTCTGGTTTAGTGGTAATAATTTGTGTTTCGCGTCACCCAAGAGGGAACGATGGACTTCGAATGTGCCCGGGAAGAGATTTATTCAATTTATTCTCTCAATCAACCCTTGCGTCAAAAATCTGTGTCATCGACACCTTATAAAACAAGCCCCGGACAAATACTTCTGGACGTCAGAATGTTAAACAAAATATTCCTATTATTCCTTGCTTTACGTAAGTTATAACTAGATGTGTGTGTTACTGATACATCATTACAGGGCTAAGAAGATGTTAAGTCATTACCTTAGCTCTTCTAGCTCTTTCTCCGTAACTTTTTCATTTTCATGCTGCAATTGAAGTGCAGCATCTTGTATGCTTTGGTTCTTAATTTGTTTCTCCAATGAGACGTTTCTGCAATGGAAAGCATTCTTCATCATTTCAGAGCACGTTTTTACAACATTAAAATTAAGTCCAGCTCTATGAAAGTTGTCACTGGGCTTTATAAATAAGAATTAGAGCTTGTGACCGAACTACGGGTGGGTAACCGACCCGCCCCTTGTGCCTATAATAACTAGAACCACTTCGTGGTTATTACCGTGCCTGGCTTAGAGTTGTACTAAATCTGTTTAGTCCAAGCTCTCGGATCTTATCGCTAAGTAATCGCTGGCTGCTCTGCATGGACAGAGCCCACGTTACTTTCGGGCTGTGACTCACAGGCACAAATGTAACATCGGCCGATATCGCTTGCATTCTAAGACCGTACCAGCGGACTACGGCCTCGGCACAGTAATGATAAATTATACAAGCATTTTTATGTACAACCGACTGCATGCCACCTAACCAACCAGTGTAACGTGGCGGTGGTAATCATGATACCATGGTAACTAACACGATATCGAATCGCAATTGATTGACATTGACTTGCATATTGTCTTTCACTTAATCTGCTCTTACAAATAGTATTACAATCGCATCTATTTTCACGGCAACTTACTTGACGTTTGCTTCGCATAGAGCTTTCTCCATCTGAAAAACAAAATTGCTCGTTGAAATAATTTTTCAGTTGAAAATATTTGTCTTTAGTCGATAAGTGTTAATAATTAGTAAAACAAAAGAGCATCGGAATGGAAGCAAGTTTATTTAAACACAAACAAAAGCTTTTAAGGCTCTGCAAAAATCACGAAAAAAGTAAATGTTCCCTTTTTAGCATCTTGATAATATGTGTGAGCAGGCCCGGATGCAGAAATTTTGTTGGGGATGGGGGAGGGCGAACAAAAATCTTTGGGCCCAGCTCCCCCCAAACATGACGTCATTTTATCACAACTTTCGTATTTTAAGGACAGCTTAAAAATAACCAAGTTCTGTGTAAAAATAACTTTGAACTTAGGGTATTTTTGCTGTGCTCACAAATTAGATTTTATTCTAATTTATTATTGAGATTGTTCTACAGGTAAATAAAAGTTCTTCTAAATATGCTTTGATGGTCATTTTTCGAGTGGACTTTGTGGACGTTTGCGGCCGTTGGGGGGGTGCGTGCGCACCCCGCGCACAACCCCCTCCGTTCCCCTGCGTACGGGCTTGGACATGGTTGGTGCAATTGTAAGATCTCTGCTTTCCGACCACAAGGTCGCCAGTTCGATGCAACTTCCAGAGTAGGTAAATGAGTACCAGCATCTGCTGGGAGCTAACCTGCGATGGATTAGTGTCCCGTCCAGGTGGAGTCAAAGGCTCTCATCTGCTTAACTCTACAGAAACCGGAGATAAGCGCCGGCTCCATGGGCCACTAGGCTCGTAAAGGATTTA